>CADCXT010004317.1:0-42531 GCA_902806775.1 Microtus agrestis
TCAAGCTTCTAGAGAGAAAAGGAACACTGTTCTCACTTTTAACCATACTTTGACTTATCCCAAATAGACGCTTCTCATTTCAGATTAACACATGTGCGTTTCTCACAAAAGCATTACATGAAATTCTTTTGCTTTCAAAGAACGTAATTATCTTTCAAAGCAAAGTTCCTACAGAGAAAAGGAACACTGTTCTCACTTTTAACCATACTTTGACTTATCCCAAACAGACGCTTCTCATTTCAGAGAAACACATGTGCGTTTCTCACAAAAGCATTTCATGAAATTCATACACTTTCAAAGAACGTGATTATCTTTCAAAGTAAAGCTTCTACAGAGAAAAGGAACACTGTTCTCACTTTTAAACATACTTTGACATATCCCAAACATATGCTTCTCATTTCAGAGTAGCACATGTGCGTTTCTCACAAAAGCATTTCATGAAATTCATACACTTTCAAAGAACGTGATTATCTTTCATAGTAAAGCTTCTACAGAGAAAAGGAACACTGTTCTCAATTTTATCCATACTTTGACATATCCCAAACAGACGCTTTTCATTTCCGAGTAACACATGAGCATTTCTCACAAAAGCATTTCATGAAATTCATACACTTTAAAGAACGTGATTATCTTTCAAAGTAAAGCTTCTAGAGAGAAAAGGAACACTGTTCTCAATTTAACCATACTTTGACATATCCCAAATAGACGCTTCTCATTTCAGATTAACACATGTGCGTTTCTCACAAAAGCATTACATGAAATTCTTTTGCTTTCAAAGAACGTGATTATCTTTCAAAGCAATGTTTCTACAGAGAAAAGGAACACTGTTCTCACTTTTAACCATACTTTGACTTATCCCAAACAGACGCTTCTCATTTCAGAGTAGCACATGTGCGTTTCTCACAAAAGCATTTCATAAAATTCATACACTTTCAAAGAACGTGATTATCTTTCAAAATAAAGCTTCTACAGAGAAAAGGAACACTGTTCTCACTTTTAACCATACTTTGACATATCCCAAACAGACGCTTCTCATTTTAGAGTAACACATGAGCATTTCTCACAAAAGCATTTCATGAAATTTATACACGTTCAAAGAACGTGATTATCTTTCAAAGTAAAGCTTCTACAGGGAAAAGGAACACTGTTCTCACTTTTAACCATACTTTGACATATCCCAAACAGACGCTTCTCATTTCAGAGTAGCACATGTGTGTTTCTCACAAAAGCATTTCATGAAATTCATACACTTTCAAAGAACGTGATTATCTTTCATAGTAAAGCTTCTACAGAGAAAAGGAACACTGTTCTCATTTTCAACCATACTTTAACGTATAACAAATAGACGCTTCTCATCTGAGAGTAACACATGTGCATTTCTCACAAAAGTATTACATGAAATTCTTTTGCTTTCAAAGAACGTGATTATCTTTTAAAGCAAAGCTTCTACAAAGAAAAGCAAAACTGTTCTCACTTTTAACCATACTTTGACATATCCCAAACAGACACTTCTCATTTCAGAGTAGCACATATGTGTTTCTCACAAAAGCATTTCATGAAATTCATACACTTTCTTAGAACGTGGTTATCTTTCAAAGTAAAGCTTCTACAGAGCAAAGGAACACTGTTCTCACTTTTAACCATACTTTGACATATCACAAACAGACGCTTCTCATTTCAGAGTAACACATGTGCGTTTCTCACAAAAGAATATCATGAAATTCATACACTTTCAAAAAACATGATTATCTTTCAAAGTAAAGCTCCTACAGAGAAAAGGAACACTGTTCTCACTTTTAACCATAGTTTGACATATCCCAAACAGACGCTTCTCATTTCAGAGTAACACATGAGCATTTCTCACAAAAGCATTTCATGAAATTCATACACGTTCAAAGAACATGATTATCTTTCAAAATAAAGCTTCTACAGAGCAAAGGAACACTGTTCTCACTTTTAACCATACCTTGACATATCCCAAACAGACGCTTCTCATTTCAGAGTAACACATGTGCGTTTCTCACAAAAGTATTTCATGAAATTCATACAGTTTCAAAAGAACGTGATTATCTTTCAAAGTAAAGCTTCTACAGAGAAAAGGAACACTGTTCTCACTTTTAACCATACCTTGACATATCCCAAACTGACGCTTCTCATTTCAGAGTAACACATGTGCGTTTCTCACAAAAGTATTTCATGAAATTCATACACTTTCAAAGAACGTGATTATTTTTCAAAGTAAAGCTTCTACAGAGCAAAGGAACACTGTTCTCACTTTTAACCATACCTTGACATATCCCAAACTGACGCTTCTCATTTCAGAGTAACACATGTGCGTTTCTCACAAAAGTATTTCATGAAATTCATACACTTTCAAAGAACGTGATTATTTTTCAAAGTAAAGCTTCTACAGAGAAAAGGAACACAGTTCTCACTTTTAACCATACTTTGACATATCCCAAACAGACGTTCTCATTTCAGAGTAACACATGTGACTTTCTCACAAAAGCATTTCATGAAATTCATACACTTTCAAAGAACGTGATTATCTTTCAAAATCAAGCTTCTAGAGAGAAAAGGAACACTGTTCTCACTTTTAACCATACTTTGACTTATCCCAAATAGACGCTTCTCATTTCAGATTAACACATGTGCGTTTCTCAAAAAAGCATTACATGAAATTCTTTTGCTTTCAAAGAACGTAATTATCTTTCAAAGCAAAGTTCCTACAGAGAAAAGGAACACTGTTCTCACTTTTAACCATACTTTGACTTATCCCAAACAGACGCTTCTCATTTCAGAGTAACACATGTGCGTTTCTCACAAAAGCATTTCATGAAATTCATACACTTTCAAAGAACGTGATTATCTTTCAGAGTAAAGCTTCTACAGAGAAAAGGAACACGGTTCTCACTTTTAACCATACTTTGACATATCCCAAATAGACGCTTCTCATTTCAAAGTAACACATGTGCGTTTCTCAAAAAAGCATTACATGAAATTCTGTTGCTTTCAAAGAACATGATTATCTTTCAAAGCAAAGTTTCTACAGAGAAAAGGAACACTGTTCTCACTTTTAACCATACTTTGACATATCCCAAACAGACGCTTTTCATTTCCGAGTAACACATGAGCATTTCTCACAAAAGCATTTCATGAAATTCATACACTTTCAAAGAACGTGATTATCTTTCAAAGTAAAGCTTCTACAGAGAAAAGGAACACTGTTCTCACTTTTAACCATACTTTGACATATCCCAAACAGACGCTTCTCATTTCAGAGTAGCACATGTGTGTTTCTCACAAAAGCATTTCATGAAATTCATACACTTTCAAAGAACGTGATTATCTTTCAAAATAAAGCGTCTACAGAGAAAAGGAACACTGTTCTCACTTTTATCCATCCTTTGACATATCCCAAACAGACGCTTCTCATTTCAGAGAAACACATGTGCGTTTCTCACAAAAGCATTTCATGAAATTCATACACTTTCAAAGAACGTGATTATCTTTCAAAGTAAAGCTTCTACAGAGAAAAGGAACACTGTTCTCACTTTTAACCATACTTTGACATATCCCAAACAGACGGTTCTCATTTCAGAGTAGCACATGTGCGTTTCTCACAAAAGCATTTCATGAAATTCATACACTTTCAAAGAACGTGATTATCTTTCAAAGTAAAGCTTCTACAGAGAAAAGGAACACTGTTCTCAATTTTAACCATACTTTGACATATCCCAAACAGACGCTTCTCATTTCAGAAAGCACATGAGCATTTCTCACAAAAGCATTTCATGAAATTCATACACTTTCAAAGAACGTGATTATCTTTCAAAGTAAAGCTTCTACAGGGAAAAGGAACACTGTTCTCACTTTTAAACATACTTTTACATATCCCAAATAGACGCTTCTCATTTCAGAGTAACACATGTGCGTTTCTCACAAAAGCATTTCATGAAAATCATACACTTTCAAAGAACGTGATTATCTTTCAAATCAAAGCTTCTACAGAGAAAAGGAACACTGTTCTCACTTTTAACCATACTTTAACGTATAACAAATAGACGCTTCTCATCTGAGAGTAACACATGTGCATTTCTCACAAAAGTATTACATGAAATTCTTTTGCTTTCAAAGAACGTGATTATCTTTCAAAGCAAAGCTTCTACAAAGAAAAGCAACACTGTTCTCACTTTTAACCATACTTTGACATATCCCAAACAGACACTTCTCATTTCAGAGTAGCACATATGTGTTTCTCACAAAAGCATTTCATGAAATTCATACACTTTCAAAGAACGTGGTTATCTTTCAAAGTAAAGCTTCTACAGAGCAAAGGAACACTGTTCTCACTTTTAACCATACCTTGACATATCCCAAACAGACACTTCTCATTTCAGAGTAACACATGTGCGTTTCTCACAAAAGTATTTCATGAAATTCATACACTTTCAAAGAACGTGATTATTTTTCAAAGTAAAGCTTCTACAGAGCAAAGGAACACTGTTCTCACTATTAACCATACCTTGACATATCCCAAACTGACGCTTCTCATTTCAGAGTAACACATGTGCGTTTCTCACAAAAGTATTTCATGAAATTCATACACTTTCAAAGAACGTGATTATTTTTCAAAGTAAAGCTTCTACAGAGAAAAGGAACACTGTTCTCACTTTTAACCATACTTTGACATATCCCAAACAGACGTTCTCATTTCAGAGTAACACATGTGAGTTTCTCACAAAAGCATTTCATGAAATTCATACACTTTCAAAGAACGTGATTATCTTTCAAAGTGAAGCTTCTACAGAGAAAAAGAACACTGTTCTCACTTTTAACCATACTTTGACTTATCCCAAATAGACGCTTCTCATTTCAGATTAACACATGTGCGTTTCTCACAAAAGCATTACATGAAATTCTTTTGCTTTCAAAGAACGTAATTATCTTTCAAAGCAAAGTTCCTACAGAGAAAAGGAACACTGTTCTCACTTTTAACCATACTTTGACATATCCCAAACAGACGCTTCTCATTTCAGAGTAGCACATGTGCGTTTCTCACAAAAGCATTTCATGAAATTCATACACTTTCAAAGAACGTGATTATCTTTCAAAGTAAAGCTTCTACAGAGAAAAGGAACACTGTTCTCACTTTTAACCATACTTTGACATATCCCAAACAGACACTTCTCATTTCAGAGTAGCACATATGTGTTTCTCACAAAAGCATTTCATGAAATTCATACACTTTCAAAGAACGTGATTATCTTTCAAAGTAAAGCTTCTACAGGGAAAAGGAACACTGTTCTCACTTTTAAACATACTTTGACATATCCCAAATAGACGCTTCTCATTTCAGAGTAACACATGTGCGTTTCTCACAATAGCATTTCATGAAAATCATACACTTTCAAAGAACGTGATTATCTTTCAAATCAAAGCTTCTACAGAGAAAAGGAACACTGTTCTCACTTTTAACCATACTTTAACGTATAACAAATAGACGCTTCTCATCTGAGAGTAACACATGTGCATTTCTCACAAAAGTATTACATGAAATTCTTTTGCTTTCAAAGAACGTGATTATCTTTCAAAGCAAAGCTTCTACAAAGAAAAGCAACACTGTTCTCACTTTTAACCATACTTTGACATATCCCAAACAGACACTTCTCATTTCAGAGTAGCACATATGTGTTTCTCACAAAAGCATTTCATGAAATTCATACACTTTCAAAGAACGTGGTTATCTTTCAAAGTAAAGCTTCTACAGAGCAAAGGAACACTGTTCTCACTTTTAACCATACCTTGACATATCCCAAACAGACGCTTCTCATTTCAGAGTAACACATGTGCGTTTCTCACAAAAGTATTTCATGAAATTCATACACTTTCAAAGAACGTGATTATTTTTCAAAGTAAAGCTTCTACAGAGCAAAGGAACACTGTTCTCACTATTAACCATACCTTGACATATCCCAAACTGACGCTTCTCATTTCAGAGTAACACATGTGCGTTTCTCACAAAAGTATTTCATGAAATTCATACACTTTCAAAGAACGTGATTATTTTTCAAAGTAAAGCTTCTACAGAGAAAAGGAACACAGTTCTCACTTTTAACCATACTTTGACATATCCCAAACAGACGTTCTCATTTCAGAGTAACACATGTGACTTTCTCACAAAAGCATTTCATGAAATTCATACACTTTCAAAGAACGTGATTATCTTTCAAAATCAAGCTTCTAGAGAGAAAAGGAACACTGTTCTCATTTTTAACCATACTTTGACTTATCCCAAATAGACGCTTCTCATTTCAGATTAACACATGTGCGTTTCTCAAAAAAGCATTACATGAAATTCTTTTGCTTTCAAAGAACGTAATTATCTTTCAAAGCAAAGTTCCTACAGAGAAAAGGAACACTGTTCTCACTTTTAACCATACTTTGACTTATCCCAAACAGACGCTTTTCATTTCAGAGAAACACATGTGCGTTTCTCACAAAAGCATTTCATGAAATTCATACACTTTCAAAGAACGTGATTATCTTTCAAAGTAAAGCTTCTACAGAGAAAAGGAACACTGTTCTCACTTTTAACCATACTTTGACATATCCCAAACAGACGCTTCTCATTTCAGAGTAGCACATGTGTGTTTCTCACAAAAGCATTTCATGAAATTCATACACTTTCAAAGAACGTGATTATCTTTCAAATTAAAGCTTCTACAGAGAAAAGGAACACTGTTCTCACTTTTAACCATCCTTTGACATATCCCAAACAGACGCTTCTCATTTCAGAGAAACACATGTGCGTTTCTCACAAAAGCATTTCATGAAATTCATACACTTTCAAAGAACGTGATTATCTTTCAAAATAAAGCTTCTACAGAGAAAACGATCACTGTTCTCACTTTTAACCATACTTTGACATATCCCAAACCGACGGTTCTCATTTCAGAGTAGCACATGTGCATTTCTCACAAAACCATTTCATGAAATTCATACACTTTCCAAGAACGTGATTATCTTTCAAAGTAAAGCTTCTACAGAGAAAAGAAACACTGTTCTCAATTTTAACCATACTTTGACATATCCCAAACAAACGTTTCTCATTTCAGAGTACCACATGAGCATTTCTCACAAAAGCATTTCATGAAATTCATACACTTTCAAAGAATGTGACTATCTTTCAAAGTAAAGCTTCTACAGAGCAAAGGAACACTGTTCTCACTTTTAACCATACCTTGACATATCCCAAACAGACGCTTCTCATTTCAGAGTAACACATGTGCGTTTCTCACAAAAGTATTTCATGAAATTCATACACTTTCAAAGAACGTGATTATTTTTCAAAGTAAAGCTTCTACAGAGCAAAGTAACACTGTTCTCACTATTAACCATACCTTGACATATCCCAAACTGACGCTTCTCATTTCAGAGTAACACATGTGCGTTTCTCACAAAAGCCTTTCATGAAATTCATACACTTTCAAAGAACGTGATTATCTTTCAAAATCAAGCTTCTAGAGAGAAAAGGAACACTGTTCTCACTTTTAACCATACTTTGACTTATCCCAAATAGACGCTTCTCATTTCAGATTAACACATGTGCGTTTCTCACAAAAGCATTTCATGAAATTCATACACTTTCAAAGAACGTGATTATCTTTCAAATTAAAGCTTCTACAGAGAAAAGGAACACTGTTCTCACTTTTAACCATCCTTTGACTTATCCCAAACAGACGCTTCTCATTTCAGAGAAACACATGTGCGTTTCTCACAAAAGCATTTCATGAAATTCATACACTTTCAAAGAACGTGATTATCTTTCAAAATAAAGCTTCTACAGAGAAAACGATCACTGTTCTCACTTTTAACCATACTTTGACATATCCCAAACCGACGGTTCTCATTTCAGAGTAGCACATGTGCATTTCTCACAAAACCATTTCATGAAATTCATACACTTTCAAAGAACGTGATTATCTTTCAAAGTAAAGCTTCTACAGAGAAAAGAAACACTGTTCTCAATTTTAACCATACTTTGACATATCCCAAACAAACGTTTCTCATTTCAGAGTACCACATGAGCATTTCTCACAAAAGCATTTCATGAAATTCACACACTTTCAAAGAATGTGACTATCTTTAAAAGTAAAGCTTCTACAGGGAAAAGGAACACTGTTCTCACTTTTAACCATACTTTGACATATCACAAACAGACGCTTCTCATTTCAGAGTAACACATGTGCGGTTCTCACAAAAGAATATCATGAAATTCATACACTTTCAAAAAACATGATTATCTTTCAAAGTAAAGCTCCTACAGAGAAAAGGAACACTGTTCTCACTTTTAACCATACTTTGACATATCCCAAACAGACGCTTCTCATTTCAGAGTAACACATGAGCATTTCTCACAAAAGCATTTCATGAAATTCATACACGTTCAAAGAACGTGATTATCTTTCAAAGTAAAGCTTCTACAGAGCAAAGGAACACTGTTCTCACTTTTAAACATACCTTGACATATCCCAAACAGACGCTTCTCATTTCAGAGTAACACATGTGCGTTTCTCACAAAAGTATTTCATGAAATTCATACACTTTCAAAGAACGTGATTATTTTTCAAAGTAAAGCTTCTACAGAGCAAAGGAACACTGTTCTCACTTTTAACCATACCTTGACATATCCCAAACTGACGCTTCTCATTTCAGAGTAACACATGTGCGTTTCTCACAAAAGTATTTCATGAAATTCATACACTTTCAAAGAACGTGATTATCTTTCAAAGTAAAGCTTCTACAGAGAAAAGGAACACAGTTCTCTCTTTTAACCATACTTTGACATATCCCAAACAGACGTTCTCATTTCAGAGTAACACATGTGACTTTCTCACAAAAGCCTTTCATGAAATTCATACACTTTCAAAGAACGTGATTATCTTTCAAAATCAAGCTTCTAGAGAGAAAAGGAACACTGTTCTCACTTTTAACCATACTTTGACTTATCCCAAATAGACGCTTCTCATTTCAGATTAACACATGTGCGTTTCTCACAAAAGCATTACATGAAATTCTTTTGCTTTCAAAGAACGTAATTATCTTTCAAAGCAAAGTTCCTACAGAGAAAAGGAACACTGTTCTCACTTTTAACCATACTTTGACTTATCCCAAACAGACGCTTTTCATTTCAGAGAAACACATGTGCGTTTCTCACAAAAGCATTTCATGAAATTCATACACTTTCAAAGAACGTGATTATCTTTCAAAGTAAAGCTTCTACAGAGAAAAGGAACACTGTTCTCACTTTTAAACATACTTTGACATATCCCAAACATATGCTTCTCATTTCAGAGTAGCACATGTGCGTTTCTCACAAAAGCATTTCATGAAATTCATACACTTTCAAAGAACGTGATTATCTTTCATAGTAAAGCTTCTACAGAGAAAAGGAACACTGTTCTCAATTTTAACCATACTTTGACATATCCCAAACAGACGATTTTCATTTCCGAGTAACACATGAGCATTTCTCACAAAAGCATTTCATGAAATTCATACACTTTCAAAGAACGTGATTATCTTTCAAAGTAAAGCTTCTACAGAGAAAAGGAACACTGTTCTCAATTTAACCATACTTTGACATATCACAAATAGACGCTTCTCATTTCAGATTAACACATGTGCGTTTCTCACAAAAGCATTACATGAAATTCTTTTGCTTTCAAAGAACGTGATTATCTTTCAAAGCAATGTTTCTACAGAGAAAAGGAACACTGTTCTCACTTTCAACCATACTTTGACTTATCCCAAACAGACGCTTCTCATTTCAGAGTAGCACATGTGCGTTTCTCACAAAAGCATTTCATAAAATTCATACACTTTCAAAGAACGTGATTATCTTTCAAATCAAAGCTTCTACAGAGAAAAGGAACACTGTTCTCACTTTTAACCATACTTTAACATATAACAAATAGACGCTTCTCATCTGAGAGTAACACATGTGCATTTCTCACAAAAGTATTACATGAAATTCTTTTGCTTTCAAAGAACGTGATTATCTTTCAAAGCAAAGCTTCTACAAAGAAAAGCAACACTGTTCTCACTTTTAACCATACTTTGACATATCCCAAGCAGACACTTCTCATTTCAGAGTAGCACATATGTGTTTCTCACAAAAGCATTTCATGAAATTCATACACTTTCAAAGAACGTGGTTATCTTTCAAAGTAAAGCTTCTACAGAGCAAAGGAACACTGTTCTCACTTTTAACCATACCTTGACATATCCCAAACAGACGCTTCTCATTTCAGAGTAACACATGTGCGTTTCTCACAAAAGTATTTCATGAAATTCATACACTTTCAAAGAACGTGATTATCTTTCAAAGTAAAGCTTCTAGAAAGAAAAGGAACACTGTTCTCAATTTAACCATACTTTGACATATCCCAAATAAACGCTTCTCATTTCAGATTAACACATGTGCGTTTCTCACAAAAGCATTACATGAAATTCTTTTGCTTTCAAAGAACGTGATTATCTTTCAAAGCAATGTTTCTACAGAGAAAAGGAACACTGTTCTCACTTTTAACCATACTTTGACTTATCCCAAACAGACGCTTCTCATTTCAGAGTAGCACATGTGCGTTTCTCACAAAAGCATTTCATAAAATTCATACACTTTCAAAGAACGTGATTATCTTTCAAAATAAAGCTTCTACAGAGAAAAGGAACACTGTTCTCACTTTTAACCATACTTTGACATATCCCAAACAGACGCTTCTCATTTCAGAGTAACACATGAGCGTTTCTCACAAAAGCATTTCATGAAATTTATACACTTTCAAAGAACGTGATTATCTTTCAAAGTAAAGCTTCTACAGGGAAAAGGAACACTGTTCTCACTTTTAACCATACTTTGACATATCCCAAACAGACGCTTCTCATTTCAGAGTAGCACATGTGCGTTTCTCACAAAAGCATTTCATGAAATTCATACACTTTCAAAGAACGTGATTATCTTTCAAAGTAAAGCTTCTACAGAGAAAAGGAACACTGTTCTCACTTTTAACCATACTTTGACATATCCCAAACAGACGCTTCTCATTTCAGAGTAACACATGTGCGTTTCTCACAAAAGCATTTCATGAAATTCATACACTTTCAAAGAACGTGATTATCTTTCAAAATAAAGCTTCTACAGAGAAAAGGATCACTGTTCTCACTTTTAACCATACTTTGACATATCCCCAACAGACGCTTCTCATTTCAGAGTAGCACATGTGCATTTCTCACAAAACCATTTCATGAAATTCATACACTTTCAAAGAACGTGATTATCTTTCAAAGTAAAGCTTCTACAGAGAAAAGAAACACTGTTCTCAATTTTAACCATACTTTGACATATCCCAAACAAACGTTTCTCATTTCAGAGTACCACATGAGCATTTCTCACAAAAGCATTTCATGAAATTCATACACTTTAAAAGAATGTGACTATCTTTAAAAGTAAAGCTTCTACAGGGAAAAGGAACACTGTTCTCACTTTTAACCATACTTTGACATATCACAAACAGACGCTTCTCATTTCAGAGTAACACATGTGCGTTTCTCACAAAAGAATATCATGAAATTCATACACTTTTAAAAAACATGATTATCTTTCAAAGTAAAGCTCCTACAGAGAAAAGGAACACTGTTCTCCCTTTTAACCATACTTTGACATATCCCAAATAGACGCTTCTCATTTCAGAGTAACACATGTGCGTTTCTCACAAAAGCATTATATGAAATTCTTTTGCTTTCAAAGAACGTGATTATCTTTCAAAGCAAAGCTTCTACAGAGAAAAGGAACACTGTTCTAACTTTCAACCATACTTTGACATATCCCAAACAGACGATTCTCATTTCAGAGTAGCACATGTGCGTTTCTCACGAAAGCATTTCTTGAAATTCATACACTTTCAAAGAACGTGGTTATCTTTCAAAGTAAAGCTTCTACAGAGAAACGGAACACTGTTCTCACTTTTAACCATACCTTGACATATCCCAAACAGACGCTTCTCCTTTCAGAGTAACACATGTGCATTTCTCACAAAAGCATTTCATGAAATTCATACACTTTCTAAGAACGTGATTATCTTTCAAAGTAAAGCTTCTACAGAGAACAGGAACACTGTTCTCACTTTTAAACATACTTTGACATATCCCAAACAGACGCTTCTCATTTCAGAGTAACACATGTGCGATTCTCACAAAAGCATTTCATGAAATTCATACACTTTCAAAGAACGTGATTATCTTTCAAAGCAAAGCTTCTACAGAGAAAAGGAACACTATTCTCACTTTTAACCATACTTTGACATATCCCAAACAGACGCTTCTCATTTCAGAGTAACACATGTGCGTTTCTCAAAAAAGCATATCATGAAATTCATACCCTTTCAAAGAACGTAATTATCTTTCAAAGTAAAGCTTCTACAGTTTAAAAGGCACACTGTTCTCACTTTTAACAATACTTTGACATATCCCAAGTAGACGCTTCTCATTTCAGAGTAACACATGTGCATTTCTCACAAAAGCATTTCATGAAATTCTTTTGCTTTCAAAGAACGTGATTATCTTTCAAAGCAAAGCTTTAACAGAGAAAAGGAACACTGTTCTCACTTTTAACAGTACTTTGACATATTCCAAACAGACGCTTCTCATTTCAGAGTAGCACATGTGCGTTACTCACAAAAGCATTTCATGAAATTCATACACTTTCAAAGAACGTGATTATCTTTCAAAGCAAAGCTTCTACAGAGAAAAGGAACACTGTTCTCACTTTTAACCATACTTTGACATATCCCAAACTGTCGCTTCTCATTTCAGAGTAACACATGTGCGTTTCTCACAAAAGCATATCATGAAATTCATACACTTTCAAAGAACGGGATTATCTTTCAAAGTAAAGCTTCTGCAGTTTAAAAGGCACACTGTTCTCACTTTTAACCATACTTTGACATATCCCAAACAGACGCTTCTCATTTCAGAGTAACACAAGTGCGTTTCTCACAAAAGCATATCATGAAATTCATACACTTTCAAAAAACATGATTATCTTTCAAAGTAAAGCTCCTACAGAGAAAAGGAACACTGTTCTCACTTTTAACCATACTTTGACATATCCCAAATAGACACTTCTCATTTCAGAGTAACACATGTGCGTTTCTCACAAAAGCATTTCATGAAATTCATACACTTTCAAAGAACGTGATTATCTTTCAAAGCAAAGCTTCTACAGAAAAAAGGAACACTGTTCTCACTTTTAACCATACTTTGACATATCCCAAACAGACGCTTCTCATTTCAGAGTAACACATGTGTGTTTCTCAAAAAAGCATATAATGAAATTCATACACATTCAAAGAACGTGATTATCTTTCAAAGTAAAGCTTCTACAGTTTAAAAGGCACAATGTTCTCACTTTTAACCATACTTTGACATATCCCAAACAGACGGTACTAATTTCAGAGTAACACATGTGCGTTTCTCACAAAAGCATTTCATGAAATTCATACACTTTCAAAGAACGTGATTATCTTTCAAAGCAAAGCTTCTACAGTTTAAAAGGCACACTGTTCTCATATTTAACCATACTTTGACATAACCCAAAGAGACGCTTCTCATTTCAGAGTAACACATGTGCGTTTCTCACAAAAGCATTTCATGAAATTCATACACTTTCAAAGAACGTGATTATCTTTCAAAGTAAAGCTTCTACAGAGAAAAGGAACACTGTTCTCACTTTTAACCATACTTTGACATATCCCAAACAGACGCTTCTCATTTCAGAGTAACACATGTGCGTTTCTCACAATAGCATTTCATGAAATTCATACATTTTCAAAGAACGTGATTATCTTTCAAAGTAAAGCTTCTACAGAGAACAGGAACACTGTTCTCACTTTTAACCATACTTTGACATATCCCAAACAGACGCTTCTCATTTCAGAGTAACACATGTGCGTTTCTCACAAAAGCATTTCATGAAATTCTTTTGCTTTCAAAGAACGTGATTATCTTTCAAAGAGAAGCTTTAACAGAGAAAAGGAACACTGTTCTCACTTTTAACCGTACTTTGACATATCCCAAACAGACGCTTCTCATTTCAGATTAGCACATGTGCGTTTCTCACAAAAGCATTTCATGAAATTCATACACTTTCAAAGAACGTGATTATTCTTCAAAGTAAAGCTTCTGCAGAGAAAAGGAACACTGTTCTCACTTTTAACCATACTTTGACATATCCCAAACAGTCGCTTCTCATTTCAGAGTAACACATGTGCGTTTCTCACAAAAGCATATCATGAAATTCGTACACTTTCAAAGAACGGGATTATCTTTCAAAGTAAAGCTTCTACAGTTTAAAAGGCACACTGTTCTCACTTTTAACCATACTTTGACATATCCCAAACAGACGGTACTAATTTCAGAGTAACACATGTGCGTTTCTCACAAAAGCATTTCATGAAATTCATACACTTTCAAAGAACGTGATTATCTTTCAAAGCAAAGCTTCTACAGTTTAAAAGGCACACTGTACTCATATTTAACCATACTTTGACATAACCCAAATAGACGCTTCTCATTTCAGAGTAACACATGTGCGTTTCTCAAAAAAGCATTTCATGAAATTATTTTGCTTTCAAAGAACGTGATTATCTTTCAAAGCAAAGCTTTAACAGAGAATAGGAACACTGTTCTCACTTTTAACCATACTTTGACATATCCCAAACGGACGCTACTCATTTCAGAGTAGCACATGTGCGTTTCTCACAAAAGCATTACAAGAAATTCATACACTTTCAAAGAACGTGATTATCTTTCAAAGTAAAGCTTCTACAGAGAAAAGGAACACTGTTCTCACTTTTAACCATACTTTGACATATCCCAAACAGACGCTTCTCATTTCAGAGTAACACATGTGCGTTTCTCACAAAAGCATTTCATGAAATTCATACACTTTCAAAGAACGTGATTATCTTTCAAAGTAAAGCTTCTACAGAGAACAGGAACACTGTTCTCACTTTTAACCATACTTTGACATATCCCAAACAGACGCTTCTCATTTCAGAGAAACACATGTGCGTTTCACACAAAAGCATTACATGAAATTCTTTGGCTTTCAATGAACGTGATTATCTTTCAAAGCAAAGCTTCTACAGAGAAAAGGAACACTGTTCTCACTTTTAACCATACTTTGACATATCCCAAACAGACGCTTCTCATTTCAGAGTAGCACATATGCGTTTCTCACAAAAGCATTTCATGAAATTCATACACTTTCAAAGAACGTGGTTCTCTTTCAAAGTAAACCTTCTACAGAGAAAAGGAACACTGTTCTCACTTTTAACCATACCTTGACATATACCAAACAGACGCTTCTCATTTCAGAGTAACACATGTGCGTTTCTCAAAAAAGTATTTCATGAAATTCATACACTTTCAAAGAACGTGATTATCTTTCAAAGTAAAGCTTCTACAGAGAAAAGGAACACTGTTCTCACTTTTAACCATACTTTGACATATCCCAAGTAGACGGTTCTCATTTCAGAGTAACACATGTGCGTTTCTCACAAAAGCATTTCATGAAATTCTTTTGCTTTCAAAGAACGTGATTATCTTTCAAAGAGAAGCTTTAACAGAGAAAAGGAACACTGTTCTCACTTTTAACCATACTTTGACATATCCCAAACAGACGCTTCTCATTTCAGAGTAACACATGTGCGTTTCTCACAAAAGCATTTCATGAAATTCATACACTTTCAAAGAATGTGATTATTTTTCAAAGTAAAGCTTCTACAGAGAAAAGGAACACTGTTCTCACTTTTAACCATACTTTGACATATCCCAAACAGACGCTTCTCATTTCAGAGTAACACATGTGCGTTTCTCACAAAAGCATTTCATGAAATTCATACACTTTCAAAGAACGTGATTATCTTTCAAAGTAAAGCTTCTAAGAGAAAAGGAACACTGTTCTCACTTTTAACCATACTTTGACATATCCCAAACAGACGCTTCTCATTTCAGAGTAACACATGTGCGTTTCTCACAAAAGCATATCATGAAATTCATACACTTTCAAAGAACAGGATTATCTTTCAAAGTAAAGCTTCTACAGTTTAAAAGGCACACTGTTCTCACTTTTAACCATACTTTGACATATCCCAAGTAGACGGTTCTCATTTCAGAGTAACACATGTGCGTTTCTCACAAAAGCAATTCATGAAATTCTATTGCTTTCAAAGAACGTGATTATCTTTCAAAGCAAAGCTTTAACAGAGAATAGGAACACTGTTCTCACTTTTAACCATACTTTGACATATCCCAAACAGACGCTACTCATTTCAGAGTAGCACATGTGCGTTTCTCACAAAAGCATTTCATGAAATTCATTCACTTTCAAAGAACGTGGTTATCTTTCAAAGTAAAGCTTCTACAGAGAAAAGGAACACTGTTCTCAATTTTAACCATACTTTGACATATCCCAAACAGACGCTTCTCATTTCAGAGTAACACATGAGCGTTTCTCACAAAAGTATTTCGTGAAATTCATACACTTTCAAAGAATGTGATTATCTTTCAAAGTAAAGCTTCTCCAGAGAACAGGAACACTGTTCTCACTTTTAACCATACTTTGATATATCCCAGACGGTACTAATTTCAGAGTAACACATGTGCGTTTCTCACAAAAGCATTTCATGAAATTCATACACTTTCAAAGAACGTGGTTATCTTTCAAAGTAAAGCTTCTACAGAGAAAAGGAACACTGTTCTCACTTTTAACCATACCTTGACATATCCCAAACAGACGCTTCTCATTTCAGAGTAACACATGTGCGTTTCTCACAAAAGTATTTCATGAAATTCATACACTTTCAAAGAACGTAATTATCTTGCAAAGTAAAGCTTCTACAGAGAATAGGAACACTGTTCTCACTTTTAACCATACTTTGACATATCCCAAATAGACACTTCTCATTTCAGAGTAACACATGTGCGTTTCTCACAAAAGCATTTCATGAAATTCATACACTTTCAAAGAACGTGATTATCTTTCAAAGCAAAGCTTCTACAGAGAAAAGGAACACTGTTCTCACTTTTAACCATACTTTGACATATCCCAAACAGACGCTTCTCATTTCAGAGTAACACATGTGCGTTTCTCAAAAAAGCATATCATGAAATTCATACACTTTCAAAGAACGTGATTATCTTTCAAAGTAAAGCTTCTACAGTTTAAAAGGCACAATGTTCTCACTTTTAACCTTACTTTGACATATCCCAAATAGACGCTTCTCATTTCAGAGTAACACATGTGCATTTCTCACAAAAGCATTTCATGAAATTCTTTTGCTTTCAAAGAACGTGATTATCTTTCAAAGCAAAGCTTTAACAGAGAATAGGAACACTGTTCTCACTTTTAACCATACTTTGACATATCCCAAACAGACGCTACACATTTCAGAGTAGCACATGTGCGTTTCTCACAAAAGCATTTCATGAAATTCATACACTTTCAAAGAACGTGATTATCTTTCAAAGTAAAGCTTCTACAGAGAAAAGGAACACTGTTCTCACTTTTAACCATACTTTGACATATCCCAAACAGACGCTTCACATTTCAGAGTAACACATGTGCGTTTCTCACAAAAGTATTTCATGAAATTCATACACTTTCAAAGAATGTGATTATCTTTCAAAGTAAAGCTTCTCCAGAGAACAGGTACACTGTTCTCACTTTTAACCATACTTTGACATATCCCAAACAGACGGTACTAATTTCAGAGTAACACATGTGCGTTTCTCACAAAAGCATTTCATGAAATTCATACACTTTCAAAGAACGTGATTATCTTTCAAAGCAAAGCTTCTACAATTTAAAAGGCACACTGTTCTCATATTTAACCATACTTTGACATAACCCAAAGAGACGCTTCTCATTTCAGAGTAACACATGTGAGTTTCTCACAAAAGCATTTCATGAAATTCTTTTGCTTTCAAAGAACGTGATTATCTTTCAAAGAGAAGCTTTAACAGAGAAAAGGAACACTGTTCTCACTTTTAACCGTACTTTGACATATCCCAAACAGACGTTTCTCATTTCAGATTAGCACATGTGCGTTTCTCACAAAAGCATTTCATGAAATTCATACACTTTCAAAGAACGTGATTATTCTTCAAAGTAAAGCTTCTGCAGAGAAAAGGAACACTTTTCTCACTTTTAACCATACTTTGACATATCCCAAACAGACGCTTCTCATTTCAGAGTAACACATGTGCGTTTCTCACAAAAGCATTTCATGAAATTCATACACTTTCAAAGAACGTGATTATCTTTCAAAGCAAAGCTTCTACAGAGAAAAGGAACACTGTTCTCACTTTTAACCATACTTTGACATATCCCAAACAGTCGCTTCTCATTTCAGAGTAACACATGTGCGTTTCTCACAAAAGCATATCATGAAATTCGTACACTTTCAAAGAACGGGATTATCTTTCAAAGTAAATCTTCTACAGTTTAAAAGGCACACTGTTCTCACTTTTAACCATACTTTGACATATCCCAAACAGACGGTACTAATTTCAGAGTAACACATGTGCGTTTCTCACAAAAGCATTTCATGAAATTCATACACTTTCAAAGAACGTGATTATCTTTCAAAGCAAAGCTTCTACAGTTTAAAAAGGCACACTGTTCTCATATTTAACCATACTTTGACATTACCCAAATAGACGCTTCTCATTTCAGAGTAACACATGTGCGTTTCTCAAAAAAGCATTTCATGAAATTATTTTGCTTTCAAAGAACGTGATTATCTTTCAAAGCAAAGCTTTAACAGAGAATAGGAACACTGTTCTCACTTTTAACCATACTTTGACATATCCCAAACGGACGCTACTCATTTCAGAGTAGCACATGTGCATTTCTCACAAAAGCATTTCATGAAATTCATGCACTTTCAAAGATCGTGATTATCTTTCAAAGTAAAGCTTCTACAGAGAAAAGGAACACTGTTCTCACTTTTAACCATACTTTGACATATCCCAAACAGACGCTTCTCATTTCAGAGTAACACATGTGCGTTTCTCACAAAAGCATTTCATGAAATTCATACACTTTCAAAGAATGTGATTATCTTTCAATGTAAAGCTTCTACAGAGAAAAGGAACACTGTTCTCACTTTTAACCATACTTTGACATATCCCAAACAGACGCTTCTCATTTCAGAGTAACACATGTGCGTTTCTCACAAAAGCATTACATGAAATTCTTTGGCTTTCAATGAACGTGATTATCTTTCAAAGCAAAGCTTCTACAGAGAAAAGGAACACTGTTCTCACTTTTAACCATACTTTGACATATCCCAAACAGACGCTTCCCATTTCAGAGTAGCACATATGCGTTTCTCACAAAAGCACTTCATGAAATTCATACACTTTCAAAGAACGTGGTTCTCTTTCAAAGTAAAGCTTCTACAGAGAAAAGGAACACTGTTCTCACTTTTAACCATACCTTGACATATACCAAACAGACGCTTCTCATTTCAGAGTAACACATGTGCGTTTCTCACAAAAGTATTTCATGAAATTCATACACTTTCAAAGAACGTGATTATCTTTCAAAGTAAAGCTTCTACAGAGAAAAGAAACACTGTTCTCACTTTTAACCATACTTTGACATATCCCAAGTAGACGGTTCTCATTTCAGAGTAACACATGTGCGTTTCTCACAAAACATTTCATGAAATTCTTTTGCTTTCAAAGAACGTGATTATGTTTCAAAGAGAAGCTTTAACAGAGAAAAGGAACACTGTTCTCACTTTTAACCATACTTTGACATATCCCAAACAGACGCTTCTCATTTCAGAGTAGCACATGTGCGTTTCTCACAAAAGCATTTCATGAAATTCATACACTTTCAAAGAACGTGATTATTCTTCAAAGTAAAGCTTCTGCAGAGAAAAGGAACACTGTTCTCACTTTTAACCATACTTTGACATATCCCAAACAGTCGCTTCTCATTTCAGAGTAACACATGTGCGTTTCTCACAAAAGCATTTCATGAAATCCATACACTTTCAAAGAACGTGATTATCTTTCAAAGCAAAGCTTCTACAGAGAAAAGGAACACTGTTCTCACTTTTAACCATACTTTGACATATCCCAAACAGTCGCTTCTCATTTCAGAGTAACACAAGTGCGTTTCTCACAAAAGCATATCATGAAATTCATACACTTTCAAAAACATGATTATCTTTCAAACTAGAGCTCCTACAGAGAAAAGGAACACTGTTCTCACTTTTAACCATACTTTGACATATCCCAAAAAGACGCTTCTCATTTCAGAGTAACACATGTGCGTTTCTCACAAAAGCATTTCATGAAATTCATACACTTTCAAAGAACGTGATTATCTTTCAAAGTAAAGCTTCTACAGAGAAAAGGAACACTGCTCTCACTTTTAACCATACTTTGACATATCCCAAATAGACGCTTCTCATTTCAGAGTAACACATGTGCATTTCTCACAAAAGCATTTCATGAAATTCTTTTGCTTTCAAAGAACGTGATTATCTTTCAAAGCAAAGCTTTAACAGAGAATAGGAACACTGTTCTCACTTTTAACCATACTTTGACATATCCCAAAGAGACGCTACTCATTTCAGAGTAGCACATGTGCGTTTATCACAAAAGCATTTCATGAAATTCATACACTTTCAAAGAACGTGGTTATCTTTCAAAGTAAAGCTTCTACAGAGAAAAGGAATACTGTTCTCAATTTTAACCATACTTTGACATATCCCAAACAGACGCTTCTCATTTCAGAGTAACACATGTGCGTTTCTCACAAAAGTATTTCATGAAATTCATACACTTTCAAAGAATGTGATTATCTTTCAAAGTAAAGCTTCTACAGAGAACAGGAACACTGTTCTCACTTTTAACCATACTTTGACATATCCCAAACAGACGCTACTAATTTCAGAGTAACACATGTGCGTTTCTCACAAAAGCATTTCATGAAATTCATACACTTTCTAAGAACGTGATTATCTTTCAAAGCAAAGCTTCTACAGAGAAAATGAACACTGTTCTTACTTTTAACCATACTTTGACATATCCCAAACAGACGCTTCTCATTTCACAGTAACACATGTGCGTTTCTCAAAAAAGCATATCATGAAATTCATACACTTTCAAAGAACGTGATTATCTTTCAAAGTAAAGCTTCTACAGTTTAAAAGGCACACTGTTCTCATATTTAACCATACTTTGACATAACCCAAATAGTCGCTTCTCATTTCAGAGTAACACATGTGCGTTTCTCTAAAAAAGCATTTCATGAAATTATTTTGCTTTCAAAGAACGTGATTATCTTTCAAAGCAAAGCTTTAACAGAGAATAGGAACACTGTTCTCACTTTTAACCATACTTTGACATATTCCAAACGGACGCTACTCATTTCAGAGTAGCACATGTGCGTTTCTCACAAAAGCATTTCATGAAATTCATACACTTTCAAAGAACTTCATTATCTTTCAAAGTAAAGCTTCTACAGAGAACAGGAACACTGTTCTCACTTTTAACCATACTTTGACATATCCCAAACAGACGCTTCTCATTTCAGAGTAACACATGTGCGTTTCTCACAAAAGCATTACATGAAATTCTTTGGCTTTCAATGAACGTGATTATCTTTCAAAGCAAAGCTTCTACAGAGAAAAGGAACACTGTTCTCACTTTTAACCATACTTTGACATATCCCAAACAGACGCTTCTCATTTCAGAGTAACACATGTGCGTTTCTCAAAAAAGCATATCATGAAATTCATACACTTTCAAAGAACGTGATTATCTTTCAAAGTAAAGCTTCTACAGTTTAAAAGGCACAATGTTCTCACTTTTAACCATACTTTGACATATCCCAAATAGACGCTTCTCATTTCAGAATAACACATGTGCATTTCTCACAAAAGCATTTCATGAAATTCTTTTGCTTTCAAAGAACGTGATTATCTTTCAAAGCAAAGCTTTAACAGAGAATAGGAACACTGTTCTCACTTTTAACCATACTTTGACATATCCCAAACAGACGCTACTCATTTCAGAGTAGCACATGTGCGTTTCTCACAAAAGCATTTCATGAAATTCATACACTTTCAAAGAACGTGGTTATCTTTCAAAGTAAAGCTTCTACAGAGAAAAGGAGCACTGTTCTCACTTTTAACCATACTTTGACATATCCCAAACAGACGCTTCTCATTTCAGAATAACACATGTGTGTTTCTCACAAAAGTATTTCATGAAATTCATACACTTTCAAGAATGTGATTATCTTTCAAAGTAAAGCTTCTCCAGAGAACAGGAACACTGTTCTCACTTTTAACCATACTTTGACATATCCCAAACAGACGGTACTAATTTCAGAGTAACACATGTGCGTTTCTCACAAAAGCATTTCATGAAATTCATACACTTTCAAAGAACGTGATTATCTTTCAAAGCAAAGCTTCTACAGAGAAAATGAACACTGTTCTCACTTTTAACCATACTTTGACATATCCCAAACAGACGCTTCTCATTTCACAGTAACACATGTGCGTTTCTCAAATAAGCATATCATGAAATTCATACACTTTCAAAGAACGTGATTATCTTTCAAAGTAAAGCTTCTACAGTTTAAAAGGCACACTGTTCTCATATTTAACCATACTTTGACATAACCCAAATAGACGCTTCTCATTTCAGAGTAACACATGTGCGTTTCTCTAAAAAAGCATTTCATGAAATTATTTTGCTTTCAAAGAACGTGATTATCTTTCAAAGCAAAGCTTTAACAGAGAATAGGAACACTGTACTCACTTTTAACCATACTTTGACATATCCCAAATGGACGCTACTCATTTCAGAGTAGCACATGTGCGTTTCTCACAAAAGCATTTCATGAAATTCATACACTTTCAAAGAACGTGATTATCTTTCAAAGTAAAGCTTCTACAGAGAACAGGAACACTGTTCTCACTTTTAACCATACTTTGACATATCCCAAACAGACGCTTCTCATTTCAGAGTAACACATGTGCGTTTCTCACAAAAGCATTACATGAAATTCTTTGGCTTTCAAAGAACGTGATTATCTTTCAAAGCAAAGCTTCTACAGAGAAAAGGAACACTGTTCTCACTTTTAAACATACTTTGACATATCCCAAGCAGACGCTTCTCATTTCAGAGTAACACATGTGCGTTTCTCACAAAAGCATTTCATGAAATTCATACACTTTCAAAGAACGTGATTATCTTTCAAAGTAAAGCTTCTGCAGAGAACAGGAACACTGTTCTCACTTTTAACCATACTTTGACATATCCCAAACAGACGCTTCTCATTTCAGAATAACACATGTGCGTTTCTTACAAAAGCATTTCATGAAATTCTTTTGCTTTCAAAGAACGTGATTATCTTTCAAAGCAAAGCTTCTACAGAGAAAAGGAACACTGTTCTCACTTTTAACCATACTTTGACATATCCCAAACAGACGCTTCTCATTTCAGAGTAACACTTGTGCATTTCTCACAAAAGCATTTCATGAAATTCTTTTGCTTTCAAAGAACGTGATTATCTTTCAAAGCAAAGCTTTAACAGAGAATAGGAACACTGTTCTCACTTTTAACCATACTTTGACATATCCCAAACGGACGCTACTCATTTCAGAGTAGCACATGTGCGTTTCTCACAAAAGCATTTCATGAAATTCATACACTTTCAAAGAACGTGATTATCTTTCAAAGTAAAGCTTCTACAGAGAAAAGGAACACTGTTCTCACTTTTAACCATACTTTGACATATCCCAAACAGACGCTTCTCATTTCAGAGTAACACATGTGCGTTTCTCACAAAAGCATTTCATGAAATTCATACACTTTCAAAGAACGTGATTATCTTTCAAAGTAAAGCTTCTACAGAGAAGAGGAACACTGTTCTCACTTTTAACCATACTTTGACATATCCCAAACAGACGCTTCTCATTTCAGAGTAACACATGTGCGTTTCTCACAAAAGCATTACATGAAATTCTTTGGCTTTCAAAGAACGTGATTATCTTTCAAAGTAAAGCTTCTACAGAGAAAAGGAACACTGTTCTCACTTTTAACCATACTTTGACATATCCCAAACAGATGCTTCACATTTCATAGTAACACATGTGCGTTTCTCACAAAAGCATTTCATGAAATTCATACACTTTCAAAGAACGTGATTATCTTTCAAAGTAAAGCTTCTACAGAGAAAAGGAACACTGTTCTCACTTTTAACCATACTTTGACATATCCCAAACAGACGCTTCTCATTTCAGAGTAACACATGTGCGTTTCTCACAAAAGCATTTCATGAAATTCATACATATTCAAAGAACGTGATTATCTTTCAAAGTAAAGCTTCTACAGAGAAAAGGCATACTGTTCTCATATTTAACCATACTTTGAACTAACCCAAATAGACGCTTCTCATTTCAGAGTAACACATGTGCGTTTCTCACAAAAGCATTTCATGAAATTCATACACTTTCAAAGAACGTGATTATCTTTCAAAGTAAAGCTTCTACAGAGAACAGGAACACTGTTCTCACTTTTAACCATACTTTGACATATCCCAAACAGACGCTTCTCATTTCACAGTAACACATGTGCGTTTCTCAAAAAAGCATATCATGAAATTCATACACTTTCAAAGAACGTGATTATCTTTCAAAGTAAAGCTTCTACAGTTTAAAAGGCACACTGTTCTCATATTTAACCATACTTTGACATAACCCAAATAGTCGCTTCTCATTTCAGAGTAACACATGTGCGTTTCTCTAAAAAGCATTTCATGAAATTATTTTGCTTTCAAAGAACGTGATTATCTTTCAAAGCAAAGCTTTAACAGAGAATAGGAACACTGTTCTCACTTTTAACCATACTTTGACATATTCCAAACGGACGCTACTCATTTCAGAGTAGCACATGTGCGTTTCTCACAAAAGCATTTCATGAAATTCATACACTTTCAAAGAACTTCATTATCTTTCAAAGTAAAGCTTCTACAGAGAACAGGAACACTGTTCTCACTTTTAACCATACTTTGACATATCCCAAACAGACGCTTCTCATTTCAGAGTAACACATGTGCGTTTCTCACAAAAGCATTACATGAAATTCTTTGGCTTTCAATGAACGTGATTATCTTTCAAAGCAAAGCTTCTACAGAGAAAAGGAACACTGTTCTCACTTTTAACCATACTTTGACATATCCCAAACAGACGCTTCTCATTTCAGAGTAACACATGTGCGTTTCTCACAAAAGCATATCATGAAATTCATACACTTTCAAAGAACGTGATTATCTTTCAAAGTAAAGCTTCTACAGTTTAAAAGGCACACTGTTCTCACTTTTAACCATACTTTGACATATCCCAAACAGACGCTTCTCATTTCAGAATAACACATGTGCATTTCTCACAAAAGCATTTCATGAAATTCTTTTGCTTTCAAAGAACGTGATTATCTTTCAAAGCAAAGCTTTAACAGAGAATAGGAACACTGTTCTCACTTTTAACCATACTTTGACATATCCCAAACAGACGCTTACTCATTTCAGAGTAGCACATGTGCGTTTCTCACAAAAGCATTTCATGAAATTCATACACTTTCAAAGAACGTGGTTATCTTTCAAAGTAAAGCTTCTACAGAGAAAAGGAACACTGTTCTCACTTTTAACCATACTTTGACATATCCCAAACAGACGCTTCTCATTTCAGAATAACAAATGTGTGTTTCTCACAAAAGTATTTCATGAAATTCATACACTTTCAAAGAATGTGATTATCTTTCAAAGTAAAGCTTCTCCAGAGAACAGGAACACTGTTCTCACTTTTAACCATACTTTGACATATCCCAAACAGACGGCTACTCATTTCAGAGTAACACATGTGCGTTTCTCACAAAAGCATTTCATGAAATTCATACACTTTCAAAGAACGTGATTATCTTTCAAAGCAAAGCTTCTACAGAGAAAATGAACACTGTTCTCACTTTTAACCATACTTTGACATATCCCAAACAGACGCTTCTCATTTCACAGTAACACATGTGCGTTTCTCACAAAAGCATATCATGAAATTCATACACTTTCAAAGAACGTGATTATCTTTCAAAGTAAAGCTTCTACAGTTTAAAAGGCACACTGTTCTCATATTTAACCATACTTTGACATAACCCAAATAGACGCTTCTCATTTCAGAGTAACACATGTGCGTTTCTCTAAAAAGCATTTCATGAAATTATTTTGCTTTCAAAGAACGTGATTATCTTTCAAAGCAAAGCTTCTACAGAGAAAAGGAACACTGTTCTCACTTTTAACCATACTTTGATATATATCAAACAGATGCTTCACATTTCATAGTAACACATGTGCGTTTCTCACAAAAGCATTTCATGAAATTCATACACTTTCAAAGAACGTGATTATCTTTCAAAGTAAAGCTTCTACAGAGAAAAGGAACACTGTTCTCACTTTTAACCATACTTTGACATATCCCAAATAGACGCTTCTCATTTCAGAGTAACACATGTGCGTTTCTCACAAAAGTATTTCATGAAATTCATACATATTCAAAGAACGTGATTATCTTTCAAAGTAAAGCTTCTACAGAGAAAAGGCATACTGTTCTCATATTTAACCATACTTTGAACTAACCCAAATAGACGCATCTCATTTCAGAGTAACACATGTGCGTTTCTCACAAAAGCATTTCATGAAATTCATACACTTTCAAAGAACGTGATTATCTTTCAAAGTAAAGCTTCTACAGAGAACAGGAACACTGTTCTCACTTTTAACCATACTTTGACATATCCCAAACAGACGCTTCTCATTTCAGAGTAACACATGTGCGTTTCTCAAAAAAGCATATCATGAAATTCATACACTTTCAAAGAACGTGATTATCTTTCAAAGTAAAGCTTCTACAGTTTAAAAGGCACACTGTTCTCATATTTAACCATACTTTGACATAACCCAAATAGACGCTTCTCATTTCAGAGTAACACATGTGCGTTTCTCAAAAAAGCATTTCATGAAATTATTTTGCTTTCAAAGAACGTGATTATCTTTCAAAGCAAAGCTTTAACAGAGAATAGGAACACTGTTCTCACTTTTAACCATACTTTGACATATCCCAAACGGACGCTTCTCATTTCAGAGTAGCACATGTGCGTTTCTCACAAAAGCATTTCATGAAATTCATACACTTTCAAAGAACTTGATTATCTTTCAAAGTAAAGCTTCTACAGAGAACAGGAACACTGTTCTCACTTTTAACCATACTTTGACATATCCCAAACAGACGCTTCTCATTTCAGAGTAACACATGTGCGTTTCTCACAAAAGCATTACATGAAATTCTTTGGCTTTCAAAGAACGTGATTATCTTTCAAAGCAAAGCTTCTACAGAGAAAAGGAACACTGTTCTCACTTTTAACCATACTTTGACATATCCCAAACAGACGCTTCTCATTTCAGAGTAACACATGTGCGTTTCTCAAAAAGCATATCATGAAATTCATACACTTTCAAAGAACGTGATTATCTTTCAAAGTAAAGCTTCTACAGTTTAAAAGGCACACTGTTCTCACTTTTAACCATACTTTGACATATCCCAAATAGACGCTTCTCATTTCAGAGTAACACATGTGCATTTCTCACAAAAGCATTTCATGAAATTCTTTTGCTTTCAAAGAACGTGATTATCTTTCAAAGCAAAGCTTTAACAGAGAATAGGAACACTGTTCTCACTTTTAACCATACTTTGACATATCCCAAACAGACGCTACTCATTTCAGAGTAGCACATGTGCGTTTCTCACAAAAGCATTTCATGAAATTCATACACTTTCAAAGAACGTGGTTATCTTTCAAAGTAAAGCTTCTACAGAGAAAAGGAACACTGTTCTCACTTTTAACCATACTTTGACATATCCCAAACAGACGCTTCTCATTTCAGAGTAACACATGTGTGTTTCTCACAAAAGTATTTCATGAAATTCATACACTTTCAAAGAATGTGATTATCTTTCAAAGTAAAGCTTCTACAGAGAACAGGAACACTGTTCTCACTTTTAACCATACTTTGACATATCCCAAACAGACGCTACTAATTTCAGAGTAACACATGTGCGTTTCTCACAAAAGCATTTCATGAAATTCATACACTTTCAAAGAACGTGATTATCTTTCAAAGCAAAGCTTCTACAGAGAAAATGAACACTGTTCTCACTTTTAACCATACTTTGACATATCCCAAACAGACGCTTCTCATTTCAGAGTAACACATGTGCGTTTCTCAAAAAAGCATATCATGAAATTCATACACTTTCAAAGAACGTGATTATCTTTCAAAGTAAAGCTTCTACAGTTTAAAAGGCACACTGTTCTCATATTTAACCATACTTTGACATAACCCAAATAGACGCTTCTCATTTCAGAGTAACACATGTGCGTTTCTCACAAAAGCATTTCATGAAATTCTTTTGCTTTCAAAGAACGTGATTATCTTTCAAAGCAAAGCTTTAACAGAGAATAGGAACACTGTTCTCACTTTTAACCATACTTTGACATATCCCAAATGGACGCTACTCATTTCAGAGTAGCACATGTGCGTTTCTCACAAAAGCATTTCATGAAATTCATACACTTTCAAAGAACGTGATTATCTTTCAAAGTAAAGCTTCTACAGAGAACAGGAACACTGTTCTCACTTTTAACCATACTTTGACATATCCCAAACAGACGCTTCTCATTTCAGAGTAACACATGTGCGTTTCTCACAAAAGCATTACATGAAATTCTTTTGCTTTCAAAGAACGTGATTATCTTTCAAAGCAAAGCATCTACAGAGAAAAGGAACACTGTTCTCACTTTTAAACATACTTTGACATATCCCAAACAGACGCTTCTCATTTCAGAGTAACACATGTGCGTTTCTCACAAAAGCATTTCATGAAATTCATACACTTTCAAAGAACGTGATTATCTTTCAAAGTAAAGCTTCTACAGAGAAAAGGAACACTGTTCTCACTTTTAACCATACTTTGACATATCCCAAACAGACGCTTCTCATTTCAGAATAACACATGTGCGTTTCTTACAAAAGCATTTCATGAAATTCTTACGCTTTCAAAGAACGTGATTATCTTTCAAAGCAAAGCTTCTACAGAGAAAAGGAACACTGTTCTCACTTTTAACCATACTTTGACATATCCCAAACAGACGCTTCTCATTTCAGAGTAACACATGTGCGTTTCTCACAAAAGCATTTCATGAAATTCTTTTGCATTCAAAGAACGTGATTATCTTTCAAAGCAAAGCTTTAACAGAGAAAAGGAACACTGTTCTCACTTTTAACCATACTTTGACATATCCCAAACGGACGCTTCTCATTTCAGAGTAGCACATGTGCGTTTCTCACAAAAGCATTTCATGAAATTCATACACTTTCAAAGAACGTGATTATCTTTCAAAGTAAAGCTTCTACAGAGAAAAGGAACACTGTTCTCACTTTTAACCATACTTTGACATATCCCAAACAGACGCTTCTCATTTCAGAGTAACACATGTGCGTTTCTCACAAAAGCATTTCATGAAATTCATACACTTTCAAAGAACGTGATTATCTTTCAAAGTAAAGCTTCTACAGAGAAAAGGAACACTGTTCTCACTTTTAACCATACTTTGACATATCCCAAACAGACGCTTCTCATTTCAGAGTAACACATGTGCGTTTCTCACAAAAGCATTTCATGAAATTCTTTGGCTTTCAAAGAACGTGATTATCTTTCAAAGCAAAGCTTCTACAGAGAAAAGGAACACTGTTCTCACTTTTAACCATACTTTGACATATCCCAAACAGACGCTTCACATTTCAGAGTAACACATGTGCGTTTCTCAAAAAAGCATTTCATGAAATTCATACACTTTCAAAGAACGTGATTATCTTTCAAAGTAAAGCTTCTACAGAGAAAAGGAACACTGTTCTCACTTTTAACCATACTTTGACATATCCCAAATAGACGCTTCTCATTTCAGAGTAACACATGTGCGTTTCTCACAAAAGTATTTCATGAAATTCATACATATTCAAAGAACGTGATTATCTTTCAAAGTAAAGCTTCTACAGAGAAAAGGCACACTGTTCTCATATTTAACCATACTTTGACCTAACCCAAATAGACGCTTCTCATTTCAGAGTAACACATGTGCGTTTCTCACAAAAGCATTTCATGAAATTCATACACTTTCAAAGAACGTGATTATCTTTCAAAGTAAAGCTTCTACAGAGAAAAGGAACACTGTTCTCACTTTTAACCATACTTTGACATATCCCAAACAGACGCTTCTCATTTCAGAGTAACACATGTGCGTTTCTCACAAAAGCATTACATGAAATTCTTTCGCTTTCAAAGAACGTGATTATCTTTCAAAGCAAAGCTTCTACAGAGAAAAGGAACACTGTTCTCACTTTTAACCATACTTTGACATATCCCAAACAGACGCTTCTCATTTCAGAATAACACATATGCGTTTGTCACAAAAGCATTTCATGAAATTCATACACTTTCAAAGAACTTGATTATCTTTCAAAGTAAAGCTTCTACAGAGGAAAGGAACACTGTTCTCACTTTTAACCATACTTTGACATATCCCAAATAGACGCTTCTCATTTCTGATTAACACATGTGCGTTTCTCACAAAAGTATTTCATGAAATTCATACACTTTCAAAGAACGTGATTATCTTTCAAAGTAAAGCTTCTACAGAGAAAAGGAACACTGTTCTCACTTTTAACCATACTTTGACATATCCCAAACAGACGCTTCTCATTTCAGAATAACACATATGCGTTTCTCACAAAAGCATTTCATGAAATTCATACACTTTCAAAGAACGTGATTATCTTTCAAAGTAAAGCTTCTACAGAGAAAAGGAACACTGTTCTCACTTTTAACCATACTTTGACATATCCCAAATAGACGCTTCTAATTTCAGATTAACACATGTGCGTTTCTCACAAAGGCATTACATGAAATTCTTTTGCTTTCAAAGAACGTGATTATCTTTCAAAGCAAAGCTTTAACAGAGAATAGGAACACTGTTCTCACTTTTAACCATACTTTGACATATCCCAAACGGACGCTACTCATTTCAGAGTAGCACATGTGCGTTTCTCACAAAAGCATTTCATGAAATTCATACACTTTCAAAGAACGTGATTATCATTCAAAGTAAAGCTTCTACAGAGAAAAGGAACACTGTTCTCACTTTTAACCATACTTTGACATATCCCAAACAGACGCTTCTCATTTCAGAGTAACACATGTGCGTTTCTCACAAAAGAAATTCATGAAATTCATACACTTTCAAAGAACGTGATTATCTTTCAAAGTAAAGCTTCTACAGAGAACAGGAACACTGTTCTCACTTTTAACCATACATTGACATATCCCAAACAGACGCTTCTCATTTCAGAGTAACACATGTGCGTTTCTCAAAAAAGCATATCATGAAATTCATACACTTTCAAAGAACGTGATTATCTTTCAAAGTAAAGCTTCTACAGTTTAAAAGGCACACTGTTCTCATATTTAACCATACTTTGACATAACCCAAATAGACGCTTCTCATTTCAGAGTAACACATGTGCGTTTCTCAAAAAAGCATTTCATGAAATTATTTTGCTTTTAAAGAACGTGATTATCTTTCAAAGCAAAGCTTTAACAGAGAATAGGAACACTGTTCTCACTTTTAACCATACTTTGACATATCCCAAACGGACGCTACTCATTTCAGAGTAGCACATGTGCGTTTCTCACAAAAGCATTTCATGAAATTCATACACTTTCAAAGAACGTGATTATCTTTCTAAGTAAAGCTTCTACAGAGAAAAGGAACACTGTTCTCACTTTTAAACCATACTTTGACATATCCCAAACAGACGCTTCTCATTTCAGAGTAACACATGGGCGCTTCTCACAAAAGCATTTCATGAAATTCATACACTTTCAAAGAACGTGATTATCTTTCAAAGTAAAGCTTCTACAGAGAACAGGAACACTGTTCTCACTTTTAACCATACTTTGACATATCCCAAACAGACGCTTCTCACTTCAGAGTAACACATGTGCGTTTCTCACAAAAGCATTACATGAAATTCTTTGGCTTTCAAAGAACGTGATTATCTTTCAAAGCAAAGCTTCTACAGAGAAAAGGAACACTGTTCTCACTTTTAACCATACTTTGACATATCCCAAACAGACGCTTCTCATTTCAGAGTAGCACATATGCGTTTCTCACAAAAGCATTTCATGAAATTCATACACTTTCAAAGAACATGGTTATCTTTCAAAGTAAAGCTTCTACAGAGAAAAGGAACACTGTTATCACTTTTAACCATACCTTGACATATCCCAAACAGACGCTTCTCATTTCAGAGTAACACATGTGCATTTCTCACAAAAGCATTTCATGAAATTCATACACTTTCAAAGAACGTAATTATCTTTCAAAGTAAAGCTTCTACAGAGAAAAGGAACACTGTTCTCACTTTTAACCATACTTTGACATATCCCAAACAGACGCTTCTCATTTCAGAGTAACACATGTGCGTTTCTCACAAAAGCATTTCATGAAATTCATACACTTTCAAAGAACGTGATTATCTTTCAAAGTAAAGCTTCTACAGAGAAAAGGAACACTGTTCTCACTTTTAACCATACTTTGACATATCCCAAATAGACGCTTCTCATTTCAGAGTAACACATGTGCGTTTCTCACAAAAGCATTTCATGAAATTCATACACATTCAAAGAACGTGATTATCTTTCAAAGTAAAGCTTCTACAGAGAAAAGGAACACTGTTCTCACTTTTAACCATACTTTGACATATCCCAAACAGACGCTTCTCATTTCAGAGTAACACATGTGCGTTTCTCACAAAAGCATTTCATGAAATTCATACACTTTCAAAGAACGTGATTATCTTTCAAAGCAAAGCTTCTACAGAGAAATGGAACACTGTTCTCATTTTAACCATACTTTGACATATCCCAAACAGACGCTTCTCATTTCAGAGTAACACATGTGCTTTCTACAAAGCATTTCATGAAATTATTTTGCTTTCAAAGAACGTGATTATCTTTCAAAGTAAAGCTTCTACAGAGAAAAGGAACACTGTTCTCACTTTTAACCATACTTTGACATATCCCAAACAGACGCTTCTCATTTCAGAGTAACACATGTGCGTTTCTCACAAAAGCATTTCATGAAATTCATACACTTTCAAAGAACATGATTATCTTTCAAAGTAAAGCTTCTACAGAGAAAAGGAACACTGTTCTCACTTTTAACCATACTTTGACATATCCCAAACAGACGCTTCTCATTTCAGAGTAACACATGTGCATTTCTCACAAAAGTATTTCATGAAATTCATACACTTTCAAAGAACGTGATTATCTTTCAAAGTAAAGCTTCTACAGAGAAAAGGAACACTGTTCTCACTTTTAACCATACTTTGACATATCCCAAACAGACGCTTCACATTTCAGAGTAACACATGTGCGTTTCTCAAAAAAGCATTTCATGAAATTCATACACTTTCAAAGAACGTGATTATCTTTCAAAGTAAAGCTTCTACAGAGAAAAGGAACACTGTTCTCACTTTTAACCATACTTTGACATATCCCAAATAGACGCTTCTCATTTCAGAGTAACACATGTGCGTTTCTCACAAAAGTATTTCATGAAATTCATACACATTCAAAGAACGTGATTATCTTTCAAAGTAAAGCTTCTACAGAGAAAAGGCATACTGTTCTCATATTTAACCATACTTTGACATATCCCAAACAGACGCTTCTCATTTCAGAGTAACACATGTGCGTTTCTCACAAAAGCATTTCATGAAATTCATACACTTTCAAAGAACGTGATTATCTTTCAAAGTAAAGCTTCTACAGAGAAAAGGAACACTGTTCTCACTTTTAACCATACTTTGACATATCCCAAACAGACGCTTCTCATTTCAGAGTAACACATGTGCGTTTCTCACAAAAGCATTACATGAAATTCTTTTGCTTTCAAAGAACGTGATTATCTTTCAAAGCAAAGCTTCTACAGAGAAAAGGAACACTGTTCTCACTTTTAACCATACTTTGACATATCCCAAACAGACGCTTCTCATTTCAGAATAACACATATGCGTTTCTCACAAAAGCATTTCATGAAATTCATACACTTTCAAAGAACTTGATTATCTTTCAAAGTAAAGCTTCTACAGAGGAAAGGAACACTGTTCTCACTTTTAACCATACTTTGACATATCCCAAATAGACGCTTCTCATTTCTGATTAACACATGTGCGTTTCTCACAAAAGCATTTCATGAAATTCATACACTTTCAAAGAACGTGATTATCTTTCAAAGTAAAGCTTCTACAGAGAAAAGGAACACTGTTCTCACTTTTAACCATACTTTGACATATCCCAAACAGACGCTTCTCATTTCAGAATAACACATATGCGTTTCTCACAAAAGCATTTCATGAAATTCATACACTTTCAAAGAACGTGATTATCTTTCAAAGTAAAGCTTCTACAGAGAAAAGGAACACTGTTCTCACTTTTAACCATACTTTGACATATCCCAAATAGACGCTTCTAATTTCAGATTAACACATGTGCGTTTCTCACAAAGGCATTACATGAAATTCTTTTGCTTTCAAAGAACGTGATTATCTTTCAAAGCAAAGCTTTAACAGAGAATAGGAACACTGTTCTCACTTTTAACCATACTTTGACATATCCCAAACGGACGCTACTCATTTCAGAGTAGCACATGTGCGTTTCTCACAAAAGCATTTCATGAAATTCATACACTTTCAAAGAACGCGATTATCATTCAAAGTAAAGCTTCTACAGAGAAAAGGAACACTGTTCTCACTTTTAACCATACTTTGACATATCCCAAACAGACGCTTCTCATTTCATAGTAACACAGGTGCGTTTCTCACAAAAGAAATTCATGAAATTCATACACTTTCAAAGAACGTGATTATCTTTCAAAGTAAAGCTTCTACAGAGAACAGGAACACTGTTCTCACTTTTAACCATACATTGACATATCCCAAACAGACGCTTCTCATTTCAGAGTAACACATGTGCGTTTCTCAAAAAAGCATATCATGAAATTCATACACTTTCAAAGAACGTGATTATCTTTCAAAGTAAAGCTTCTACAGTTTAAAAGGCACACTGTTCTCATATTTAACCATACTTTGACATAACCCAAATAGACGCTTCTCATTTCAGAGTAACACATGTGCGTTTCTCAAAAAAGCATTTCATGAAATTATTTTGCTTTTAAAGAACGTGATTATCTTTCAAAGCAAAGCTTTAACAGAGAATAGGAACACTGTTCTCACTTTTAACCATACTTTGACATATCCAAAACGGACGCTACTCATTTCAGAGTAGCACATGTGCGTTTCTCACAAAAGCATTTCATGAAATTCATACACTTTCAAAGAACGTGATTATCTTTCAAAGTAAAGCTTCTACAGAGAAAAGGAACACTGTTCTCACTTTAAACCATACTTTGACATATTCCAAACAGACGCTTCTCATTTCAGAGTAACACATGTGCGTTTCTCACAAAAGCATTTCATGAAATTCATAAACTTTCAAAGAACGTGATTATCTTTCAAAGTAAAGCTTCTACAGAGAAAAGGAACACTGTTCTCACTTTTAACCATACTTTGACATATCCCAAACAGACGCTTCTCACTTCAGAGTAACACATGTGCGTTTCTCACAAAAGCATTACATGAAATTCTTTGGCTTTCAAAGAACGTGATTATCTTTCAAAGCAAAGCTTCTACAGAGAAAAGGAACACTGTTCTCACTTTTAACCATACTTTGACATATCCCAAACAGACGCTTCTCATTTCAGAGTAGCACATATGCGTTTCTCACAAAAGCATTTCATGAAATTCATACACTTTCAAAGAACATGGTTATCTTTCAAAGTAAAGCTTCTACAGAGAAAAGGAACACTGTTATCACTTTTAACCATACCTTGACATATCCCAAACAGACGCTTCTCATTTCAGAGTAACACATGTGCGTTTCTCACAAAGGTATTTCATGAAATTCATACACTTTCAAAGAACGTGATTATCTTTCAAAGTAAAGCTTCTACAGAGAAAAGGAACACTGTTCTCACTTTTAACCATACTTTGACATATCCCAAACAGACGCTTCTCATTTCAGAGTAACACATGTGCGTTTCTCAAAAAAGCATTTCATGAAATTCATACACTTTCAAAGAACGTGATTATCTTTCAAAGTAAAGCTTCTACAGAGAAAAGGAACACTGTTCTCACTTTTAACCATACTTTGACATATCCCAAATAGACGCTTCTCATTTCAGAGTAACACATGTGCGTTTCTCACAAAAGTATTTCATGAAATTCATACACTTTCAAAGAACGTGATTATCTTTCAAAGTAAAGCTTCTACAGAGAAAAGGAACACTCTTCTCATTTTTAACCATACTTTGACATATCCCAAACAGACGCTTCTCATTTCAGAGTAACACATGTGCGTTTCTCACAAAAGCATTTCATGAAATTCATACACTTTCAAAGAACGTGATTATCTTTCAAAGCAAAGCTTCTAAAGAGAAAAGGAACACTGTTCTCAATTTTAACCATACTTTGACATATCCCAAACAGACGCTTCTCATTTCAGAGTAACACATGTGCGTTTCTCACAAAAGCATTACATGAAATTATTTTGCTTTCAAAGAACGTGATTATCTTTCAAAGCAAAGCTTCTACAGAGAAAAGGAACACTCTTCTCACTTTTAACCATACTTTGACATATCCCAAACAGACGCTTCTCATTTCAGAGTAACACATGTGCGTTTCTCACAAAAGCATTTCATGAAATTCTTTTGCTTTCAAAGAACGTGATTATCTTTCAAAGCAAAGCTTCAACAGAGAAAAGGAACACTGTTCTCACTTTTAACCATACTTTGACATATCCCAAACAGACGCTTCTCATTTCAGAGTAACACATGTGCGTTTCTCACAAAAGCATTTCATGAAATTCATACACTTTCAAAGAACGTGATTATCTTTCAAAGTAAAGCTTCTACAGAGAAAAGGAACACTGTTCTCACTTTTAACCATACTTTGACATATCCCAAACAGACGCTTCTCATTTCAGAGTAACACATGTGCGTTTCTCACAAAAGCATTTCATGAAATTCATACACTTTCAAAGAACGTGATTATCTTTCAAAGTAAAGCTTCTACAGAGAACAGGAACACTGTTCTCACTTTTAACCATACTTTGACATATCCCAAACAGACGCTTCTCATTTCAGAGTAACACATGTGCGTTTCTCACAAAAGCATTTCATGAAATTCATACACTTTCAAAGAACGTGATTATCTTTCAAAGTAAAGCTTCTACAGAGAAAAGGAACACTGTTCTCACTTTTAACCATACTTTGACATATCCCAAACAGACGCTTCTCCTTTCAGAGTAACACATGTGCGTTTCTCACAAAAGCATTTCATGAAATTCATACACTTTCAAAGAACGTGATTATCTTTCAAAGTAAAGCTTCTACAGAGAAAAGGAACACTGTTCTCACTTTTAACCATACTTTGACATATCCCAAACAGACGCTTCTCACTTCAGAGTAACACATGTGCGTTTCTCACAAAAGCATTACATGAAATTCTTTGGCTTTCAAAGAACGTGATTATCTTTCAAAGCAAAGCTTCTACAGAGAAAAGGAACACTGTTCTCACTTTTAACCATACTTTGACATATCCCAAACAGACGCTTCTCATTTCAGAGTAGCACATATGCGTTTCTCAAAAAAGCATTTCATGAAATTCATACACTTTCAAAGAACGTGGTTATCTTTCAAAGTAAAGCTTCTACAGAGAAAAGGAACACTGTTCTCACTTTTAACCATACCTTGACATATCCCAAACAGACGCTTCTCATTTCAGAGTAACACATGTGCGTTTCTCACAAAAGTATTTCATGAAATTCATACACTTTCAAAGAACGTAATTATCTTGCAAAGTAAAGCTTCTACAGAGAATAGGAACACTGTTCTCACTTTTAACCATACTTTGACATATCCCAAACAGACGCTTCACATTTCAGAGTAACACATGTGCGTTTCTCAAAAAAGCATTTCATGAAATTCATACACTTTCAAAGAACGTGATTATCTTTCAAAGTAAAGCTTCTACAGAGAAAAGGAACACTGTTCTCACTTTTAACCATACTTTGACATATCCCAAATAGACGCTTCTCATTTCAGAGTAACACATGTGCGTTTCTCACAAAAGTATTTCTTGAAATTCATACACTTTCAAAGAACGTGATTATCTTTCAAAGTAAAGCTTCTACAGAGAAAAGGCATACTGTTCTCATATTTAACCATACTTTGACCTAACCCAAATAGACGCTTCTCATTTCAGAGTAATACATGTGCGTTTCTCACAAAAGCATTTCATGAAATTCATACACTTTCAAAGAACGTGATTATCTTTCAAAGTAAAGCTTCTACAGAGAACAGGAACACTCTTCTCACTTTTAACCATACTTTGACATATCCCAAACAGACGCTTCTCATTTCAGAGTAACACATGTGCGTTTCTCAAAAAAGCATATCATGAAATTCATACTCTTTCAAAGAACGTGATTATCTTTCAAAGTAAAGCTTCTACAGTTTAAAAGGCTCACTGTTCTCATATTTAACCATACTTTTACATAACCCAAATAGACGCTTCTCATTTCAGAGTAACACATGTGCGTTTCTCACAAAAGCATTTCATGAAATTCATACACTTTCAAAGAACGTGATTATCTTTCAAAGTAAAGCTTCTACAGAGAAAAGGAACACTGTTCTCACTTTTAACCATACTTTGACATATCCCAAACAGACGCTTCTCATTTCAGAGTAACACATGTGCGTTTCTCACAAAAGCATTTCATGAAATTCATACACTTTCAAAGAACGTGATTATCTTTCAAAGTAAAGCTTCTACAGAGAAGAGGAACACTGTTCTCACTTTTAACCATACTTTGACATATCCCAAACAGACGCTTCTCACTTCAGAGTAACACATGTGCGTTTCTCACAAAAGCATTACATGAAATTCTTTGGCTTTCAAAGAACGTGATTATCTTTCAAAGCAAAGCTTCTACAGAGAAAAGGAACACTGTTCTCACTTTTAACCATACTTTGACATATCCCAAACAGACGCTTCTCATTTCAGAGTAGCACATATGCGTTTCTCACAAAAGCATTTCATGAAATTCATACACTTTCAAAGAACGTGGTTATCTTTCAAAGTAAAGCTTCTACAGAGAAAAGGAACACTGTTCTCACTTTTAACCATACCTTGACATATCCCAAACAGACGCTTCTCATTTCAGAGTAACACATGTGCGTTTCTCACAAAAGTATTTCATGAAATTCATACACTTTCAAAGAACGTAATTATCTTGCAAAGTAAAGCTTCTACAGAGAATAGGAACACTGTTCTCAATTTTAACCATACTTTGACATATCCCAAACAGACGCTTCACATTTCAGAGTAACACATGTGCGTTTCTCAAAAAAGCATTTCATGAAATTCATACACTTTCAAAGAACGTGATTATCTTTCAAAGTAAAGCTTCTACAGAGAAAAGGAACACTGTTCTCACTTTTAACCATACTTTGACATATCCCAAATAGACGCTTCTCATTTCAGAGTAACACATGTGCGTTTCTCACAAAAGTATTTCTTGAAATTCATACACATTCAAAGAACGTGATTATCTTTCAAAGTAAAGCTTCTACAGAGAAAAGGCATACTGTTCTCATATTTAACCATACTTTGACCTAACCCAAATAGACGCTTCTCATTTCAGAGTAACACATGTGCGTTTCTCACAAAAGCATTTCATGAAATTCATACACTTTCAAAGAACGTGATTATCTTTCAAAGTAAAGCTTCTACAGAGAACAGGAACACTCTTCTCACTTTTAACCATACTTTGACATATCCCAAACAGACGCTTCTCATTTCAGAGTAACACATGTGCGTTTCTCAAAAAAGCATATCATGAAATTCATACTCTTTCAAAGAACGTGATTATCTTTCAAAGTAAAGCTTCTACAGTTTAAAAGGCTCACTGTTCTCATATTTAACCATACTTTTACATAACCCAAATAGACGCTTCTCATTTCAGAGTAACACATGTGCGTTTCTCACAAAAGCCTTACATGAAATTCTTTGGCTTTCAATGAACGTGATTATCATTCAAAGCAAAGCTTCTACAGAGAAAAGGAACACTGTTCTCACTTTTAACCATACTTTGACATATCCCAAAGAGACGCTTCTCATTTCAGAGTAGCACATGTGCGTTTCTCACAAAAGCATTTCATGAAATTCATACACTTTCAAAGAACGTTGTTATCTTTCAAAGTAAAGCTTCTACAGAGAAAAGGAACACTGTTCTCACTTTTAACCATACTTTGACATATCCCAAACAGACGCTTCTCATTTCAGAGTAACACATGTGCGTTTCTCACAAAAGTATTTCATGAAATTCATACACTTTCAAAGAACGTGATTATCTTTCAAAGTAAAGCTTCTACAGAGAAAAGGAACACTGTTCTCACTTTTAACCATACTTTGACATATCCCAAACAGACGCTTCTCATTTCAGAATAACACATATGCGTTTCTCACAAAAGCATTTCATGAAATTCATACACTTTCAAAGAACGTGATTATCTTTCAAAGTAAAGCTTCTACAGAGAAAAGGAACACTGTTCTCACTTTTAACCATACTTTGACATATCCCAAATAGACGCTTCTCATTTCAGATTAACACATGTGCGTTTCTCACAAAAGCATTACATGAAATTCTTTTGCTTTCAAAGAACGGGATTATCTTTCAAAGCAAAGCATCTACAGTGAAAAGGAACACTGTTCTCACTTTTAACCATACTTTGACTTATCCCAAACAGACGCTTCTCCTTTCAGAGTAGCACATGTGCATTTCTCACAAAAGCATTTCATGAAATTCATACACTTTCAAAGAACGTGATTATCTTTCAAAGTAAAGCTTCTACAGAGAAAAGGAACACTGTTCTCATTTTTAACCATACTTTGACATATCCCAAACAGACGCTTCTCATTTCAGAGTAACACATGTGCGTTTCTCACAAAAGCATTTCATGAAATTCATACACTTTCAAAGAACGTGATTATCTTTCAAAGTAAAGCTTCCACAGAGAAAAGGAACACTGTTCTCACTTTTAACCATACTTTGACATATCCCAAACAGACGCTTCTCATTTCAGAGTAACACATGTGCGTTTCTCACAAAAGCATTTCATGAAATTCATACACTTTCAAAGAACGTGATTATCTTTCAAAGTAAAGCTTCTACAGAGAAAAGGAACACTGTTCTCAATTTTAACCATACTTTGACATATCCCAAATAGACGCTTCTCATTTCAGAATAACACATGTGCGTTTCTTACAAAAGCATTACATGAAATTCTTTTGCTTTCAAAGAACGTGATTATCTTTCAAAGCAAAGCTTCTACAGAGAAAAGGAACACTGTTCTCACTTTTAACCATACTTTGACATATCCCAAACAGACGCTTCTCATTTCAGAGTAACACATGTGCATTTCTCACAAAAGCATTTCATGAAATTCTTTTGCTTTCAAAGAACGTGATTATCTTTCAAAGCAAAACTTTAACAGAGAATAGGAACACTGTTCTCACTTTTAACCATACTTTGACATATCCCAAACGGACGCTTCTCATTTCAGAGTAGCACATGTGCGTTTCTCAGAAAAGCATTTCATGAAATTCATACACTTTTAAAGAACGTGATTATCTTTCAAAGTAAAGCTTCTACAGAGAAAAGGAACACTGTTCTCACTTTTAACCATACTTTGACATATCCCAAACTGACGCTTCTCATTTCAGAGTAACACATGTGCGTTTCTCACAAAAGTATTTCATGAAATTCATACACTTTCAAAGAACGTGATTATCTTTCAAAGTAAAGCTTGTACAGAGAAAAGGAACACTGTTCTCACTTTTAACCAGACTTTGACATATCCCAAACAGACGCTTCTCATTTCAGAGTAATACATGAGCATTTCTCACAAAAGCATTTCATGAAATTCATACACTTTCAAAGAACGTGATTATCTTTCAAAGTAAAGCTTCTACAGAGAAAAGGAACACTGTTCTCAATTTTAACCATACTTTGACATATCCCAAATAGACGCTTCTCATTTCAGAAAAACACATGTGCATTTCTTACAAAAGCATTTCATGAT
>CADCXT010004318.1:0-71738 GCA_902806775.1 Microtus agrestis
TGCCTACTACCAGAGAAGAAAATAAATCATTAGTCTAACATAACCATGAACTCTGTAAGTTGCAATGTTGACTTGCCTGGTAACGTGTTCAATGCTGTAAAACTGGTATAAGCTTAAAGGGAATTAGAAGGCACTATCTTTTTTTTTTTTTTTTTTTTGATTTTCGAGACGGGGTTTCTCTGTAGTTTTTGGTGCCTGCCCTGGAACTAGCTCTTGTAGACCAGGCTGTCCTTGAACTCACAGAGGTCCGCCTGCCCTGCCTCTGCCTCCCGAGTGCTGGGATTAAAGCCGTGCACCACCACCGCCTGTCTTAGAAGGCACTATCTTATTTAAGATATTCTTCCAAGGATGAAATCTATATATGACAAAATTTCTGGACCTACCGCTATTCTGTGATAAACATACATAGTATTAAACCAAATTCTAATCAATTGAATCAATTGTTATAACCAGAAATTAGTGTTCTTTCCAAACCTCAACATAGAAATGTTTTTCTAGTAAATGAGAACTGACAAAGAGTCCCAGAGCTAATCACAATGCAGAGAATAAAGGATTGCTGAGTGCTGAGGCCTAAATGGGAACTCTGTTTTACAGGCCAATTTTCAGGGCTCTGGGATCATTGTGGAAGAGAGAGAATAGTAAGGTTAAACAAACAAACAAGCAAATAAAATCTAGAGGCAATGAATGACAAAAAGCAAAACAATGCCCTGTGGACACAACAAGGCACTTGACCATATGAAATTTTGACTATTATGTTAATATTCACAGATCCTATTTAATTTGTAGCCAGACAAAATTCCAGCATCTCAAAAGAGATGATCACCAAGTATCACCAGAAACCAAGAGGCCATTGATAACTCCCAGGAGAATGATGGAGTGGAATGTGGCCCCCTTAATCTCATCGAGATGGAACTCTTTGGAGTCTTGTCTTTTTTAGAGTAGGAGCAATCTTGTTGGAGGAAGGCTGTCACTGTGTATGTGGGCTTTGAGGTCTCATGTATGTTTGCTATACCGCCCAGTGTCTGAGACCACTTTCTGTCTCCTGCAAGTCAAGAGGCAGGACATGCGGCTACTTTTCCAGCATCAGTTTCTCTGCATACTACCAAGACACTAGATGATGATAATAGACCAAACCTCTGAAAATGTAAGAAATCCCAATAAAGTGTGTTTCCTTTGTGAGAGTTTCAGTGGTCATGGTCTCTTCACAGAAATAGAAAACCTTACTAACAAACAATCATTCCAGTTTCAAGTCAGTTCATTTGTTGCATACCTTTATTTAATTTGCTAATATATTTGAGGAAATTTGCTTTTATAGACATCAGAAATATAAGCCTGCAGATTTCTCTTTTTGATATATGTTTATCTTTTTTGTAATTAAAGTAATAAGTAGTGCACCTATTATTCAGTGGATAATTTAATAAGCATTGGTAAATTTGGGATGTAAACTTGACTATGTGTGGAATTAACAAGACCTTAATGATGAAATACACCTTTGAGGTGACTCTTCCTCAGTTGACTCATTCGAAGCTTTGAGAACACCTAACCTAAATCCAAATCTACAATCTGGGCCTTAATTTCTAATGACAGCTTATATAAAGGAAATGGCTAATGAAAGTCTTGATATTTGCCTGGTTGTCCTTACTGGTAAGTTCATTCCTTCACTGGCTTTGGGACATAGTACTGTTAAATTCATGTATGCCTTAAAGATAAGCTGAGAATGCCAGGATTATGGACTTAACAACTAGTAGATATTTGGATTTTGAATCATTGGTAGACAGTCTTTGTTGGTCTAGCTGAACCACAGTCTATTCTCCCCAAGTGTCCCCGAGACTTATGTGACAGAATAACTGTGTAGATGTAGCCATTGAGACAAGGCCTGCAATTTTTTTTTTGGTTGTGGTTTTCTGTAATGGTCTCTGTCTTTTGTAAAGAAAATTTACAGGTAAGAAATACAATTATGGAAGGTAGAAAGATGGATATTTAGAGTGTAATAAGAAATTTTGCAAATTACTTAGAGTGGTGGTTATGGGTTATCCTCAAAATTCATAATTTATCTAGATTTGAGCTAGAGAGTCAAATAGAAAACCTTGACCATCTACTCAAAATAGGTCTCCTCTTGCCTGCTTGAGACTTTACTAGGTGGTATTTGAATATCAGAGTCAACATTGCCAGAGAAAATAATAAAATCTCATTGAAACTATATGTATGTTGATACATTTGCTTAAAGATAGCTTTTGTCTTTTTAATTTGGAATCTAGTTAATAGTGTGTTTTCTTATTACCTTTTTGGACACTGTTCCTTTTCTTTTACTCTCTTATCTTTTCCTTCTATATTTATCTCCCTTCCACATCCCAATTATGAGCCCATCTTCAATTTTTCCAGAAATATCACTTGCACCCAGCTATTCTCCTTTTTTGCATACCCATCCACAACAATGTCTCCATTTTACTTTAATGATTTCTGCAGTTATATCTGGATATTCATTGTCATTTGAAGATTTGGAGTTAGGAGCCTCCAATTAATAAGAACATTTGACATTTTCCTCTCTGGTTTGGGTTACCTGACACATTTTAGTAATTTATAGTTTTATCAATTAACCTGAGGAATACATATCTCTAGAACTGAATATGATTGTATATTGTGTAACCCCATATTTTCATTTCCATTAATAAGGTGAAAACATTTATGTTGTTTCCCTGTCTTTGCTATAATAACTAGAGCAGTAAGGAGCCTGGGTGAGCATTTGACTGTGAAGAAGGATGGTAAGTGACTTGGGCACATAAAGGATTGTTATATCTGGGTCATAGGAAATACGGGGCATTTATTACTGTATCTTGAGAGTTCTCCACACTCATCTCTGTAGTGGCAGCACATATTTTCAATTCCACTGTACACCAATATAAGTTTACTTTTCTCTACACTACCACATTACTTGCTGTTTCATTTTTGGTAATTCTTGCCATACTGACTGCATTAAGATAAAATCTCAAAGTTGCTTTGATTTGCATTCCCCTACTAACTACTAACAAAATGAATGTTTTCCAGATAAGTTTTTGTTTCTTGTCTGAGAATTCTCTTTTTGTTTAGGTCTCCTGCCCACATTTTATATTGTTCTTTCATGTGTGATATTTTCTTTGATTCCTTATGTTTCTTTATGCTTTATATATTCTGAACAATAATCCTCTATCACACACACACACACACACACACACACACATATATATATGTATATATATATAAAACTGTAAATGATCCTGTCCTGCTGTGCCCTCTTGTTCTTCACCTGGCTGATTGTTCCTTTAGCTGTGCAGTAGCTTTTTAGTTTTATGGAATCCCACAAGCCAATTTTGGCCTTAAGACTTAAAAAATGGAGTCCTAGTCAGAAAATTCTTTCCTACAACTAAATCATGTAGAGTAATACCAATATTTTCTTCTAGATGTTTCTGTATTTCAGGTTACACTTTTAAATCTGTGATCCAGTTGGAGCTAATTCTTGTAAAATAAGTAGATGAAAATCTAATATTCTTCATCATGCATAGTCAGTTTTCCCAGTAACATTCATTCAAGGTTCATATTGATATACCATGAGTTCCAGTGGAAAACTCTCTGTCACATCTAGTATGTTCATTACATATATAATTATGCAAACCATGGCATATAAGTGGCTGTTAAAATCTGTACTGTATTTAATATTGAAGAGAAATTTTATTCAAATCAAATTGTCGTGATCAACATAAATATAATGAGGAATTTGGCAAAATCTACTACAATTTCACATGCATCAAAGTGACTGAAAGTTACCAATATTGAAATCAATTTATATTGAAGATAATTTTAAAAGGAACAGCAGAAATTTGCAATGATAATTTAATTTCACATTAAAGAAAAAATAGATCTAATCTACATGGGAAGTAGAAAGTAGTAAAAGACAAGATCTCCTGAGTAAATTGGGAGCATGGGGACCTTTGGGGAGGCTTGAAGGGGGGAGAGGAGGGGCAAGGAGGGGAACAGAGAAAAATGTAGAGTTCAATAAAAATCAACTTAAAAAATAAAAAAAGTTGTCTATTGGATATCAATTTTGGATTATCAATAATTCACAGAGCTACAAACTCTTGGTTTTTCCATTGTAGTCAAGAAGCTGACACAAATAAAACATGAGTGAATGTCTATTAATTACCGTGCTTTATTAAATATTCATAAGAAACCTGTGATGCGGAGACCATGACACCGTTGCAAACTTGAAGCAGTAATTAATTATTTTCTTCCATTTTAAAGGTGAGGAACAGGGTTTCCTGTGGTAGTAAAGTAGCTTTTTCTTCAACAGAAACTAAAGTTGTAATTCAATTTTTAAAGTTCTAAGAAAATCTTATACTTCTTTCCTCATCTAAAGAACATCTTTTTCTTAAAAAAATAGTGCAGATGTTGTCTCTTTCACAATTCCTTTTCTATTAAATAATTAAATTTTCTGAAAATCTCATACATAACTAAGATGTTGACATCATTTCCTCTCCTGTCTCCCTACTGTCTTATTCTTCCAACAACCTCTCTTCCTCATAAATTCATGACATCTTCCTATTTCTTATTTTTAACACACACAGAGAAACACACACTCACACATTCACTCACATAGTTGCTCACACAACAAACAACGTACTGAGTCTATTTTGTTTATATGTACTTACGTTTATGGTTAATCGGGGTGGAGGGAGGGACATATTTCTCATGCAAACTTTTTCAACCCCTATTAGCAGCCAATAATTGCCAATAGCTCTTTATGTATGATTAAGTCCTTGTGAAATGGCCCCATCGATCATGATGTGGTGTCAGTGTGGAGGGTAATATTAGGAAACTATATTGTAGAGATATATTGGGTGCACGTTTTCTGTTATGCGTAGAAGTCATGTAATATTGCAGCAGGCATCCTGATCTTCTGTCTTCCCTACCATGAAGTTCCCTGAGCCTCGGGTATAGCCATCATATTCTAGATGCATTGGTTAGCATTGGACACTTGTTCTTTTCATTTTGATCATCTGTGGATAAGTGTGATAACCTCTGTTCAATGTAAATGAAAGATTCTTTGATGAGGAATGAGAGGTACAATTATCAATAGTCATACTTTCTGGAGGATTTAAACAAAAACTATATTGTCTTATTCTTTTTTCCTCTTTTACCAGTATAAATTCATAATCAGGAAAGTGGAATAATAGAAAATTGTTGTTTGAGTAAATTGACTTCAACAGTTGAGTCTTCCATCTGCCCTCTCCAACTAGACTTACTTGCTGTGGGCATCTAGCGCCTTACAAAATATCTGTTTATTCTTTAAATATTCCCATGTAGTTTCTAGACTTAGTGGTTGGTTGTAGTCTGTGCTGCAACAAGTCAGCCTTAGAAACTTATCCTCAAAAAAATTATTAAAATATCCTAATTAATCAGGGAAATAAAAAAAGATTTATTCAATATAGTTAACATCATAACCATAGCCCTCATGAACAACTATATGATCAATATAAAAATACCGACAAGGAAAAAAAAGGCTGAAACTGAATCCCTTGTTTCCTCTGATGTTCATGTATGCTTTATGGTATTCAAGGCACAACCAGCTTAAATAAATACATAAATAAATAATAGAAAATAATAAGAGTATATCTCAAATGAGTAAACATGGCAATTATTGTTGGTCAAAGAATAAATGATTCTACCTCGTTATTTCTTAAGTATTTAAATCCTTATATTTGCTATATAAGATTTGCTATGAAAGTCATTGAGAACTAAAATAATACACAGCAGAACATATAATTATCAGTGTCCTGATATCTTCAAATATGCCAGCTTTTTAAAAATATATCAATATATAATAAAACAAAGTGCTCCTGTCAGTCTGTCCTGTGTCTCTTTTCCAAAGAGGATCTGGCAGCTAGATTCTTTAACCATCTCTTATTCTGAAGTACATGCTTCTAATTTAGAAAAGACTAGACGGTCAATGACATGATTCACTGAGATTTAAAATTTCTTTGGTTATGAACATTAAGACAGTAAAGATCACCCCTTTAATGTGATAATGATAAAAACAAGAACCACTTCTCAAGAATGATCAGCTTAGGGTCCAGGAAGCAAGGTGAACCATATATTGTTGAGGCAGAGACAATGAATTATGAAGAATCCTCAACCTTAGTAACACTTGAAAATATAAAAATGTCAACAATTCATTTCCTCTTGGAAGCTTTGACACTATACTACATATAGTGTCAGACTGAAGTCTTGTTCAACATCTCTCCACTATTTTGACAGCACCTAATTGGTGTGAAATAAAACTCAGAATCATCAAAATAAGATAAAGAGGGCACAAAAATCTTAAGTTTATTTGGAAAGTGGTCTGTATTCAGAAGAGGCTGAAAGTTTCTATTGAATATTGTAAAACTAGCTTTAGATGATGATGATGATAAAAGTGAAGTTAAAAAAATACTGAAAAAGTCTGCAAGAGATACTCTACCTTCAAACCAGAAAAGACTCAAGATGACCAACACTAATCAATAGGTCAAGTATCGTACAAAAAATGTTTTAAAATATCTCAAAAGATTAAAAGTTTCTGTTACCAAAGCAAAAATAGAAGTAACTATAAACAAAAGTTGTTTTCTTTCCAAAATAGAAGCCATGCCCATGATTATATGAACAACGTGCTCCCTGGGAACCACACTGATGCTCGAGACACTTGGTTTTCAAATATCTGGGCTATCACCAGATAAAAACAGACCCCAAGCTGCTTCCAATGACCGTATCAGGGTCTGTGATTCGGTAGCAGCTGAGGTCTGTGTGGATGTAGCTCTGCTTCTTCTTTCAATTCATTGGCTGTGTTGGTACATGGGGGTGGGTGGAACAGAAGCAGCGAACAGTATTCAAGAAGGCTGTGGGTACTAACGGAGACAGCTTGCCAAGAGACAGACTCTGGTGAATCAGCTTAATGTTATTCCAGACTATAAGAAATATATAGAATTGGGAAGACTGGGGGCAGACTCTAATTTGCAATAAGTGGCACACTACTTGCATCCCAACACAATGCTTGGTATACCCCCACCCCAGGAAAACTGATTCTGAACTTCCCCTGGCCCTGGGATAATGACGCCTGCAACTGCCCCCCCATAGTGTTCGCCACACTTGGGAAAGCTCACCCCACACCTCACCATGTGTCTGGACGAGTTGGCTTCACCCCTCCCCTCACTTTAGAGGAGTGGTCTCAGTGGACTGGACTGACCAACTCACCACAGCTTTCTGGATGGAAAAACAGGTTTTTCACCTTTCCCATTGGAAAGATAATGCTTAATAGTCCTGGTATCTCTGGAGATCTGTGGGCACAGGGACCTTCATGTTAAGCTTCCAACAGGATAGACCACATTAAATCAGGCTATGCAGAGCTGCCCTTTCAGTAATTGTTTAAAAGCAAAAGGGAGAAAGTTATTTGAGACTTGGGTAATTTTTAAATGCTATTTTATGATGAATGTTTGAGACTGTGGAGGCTGACACTGAGCCAGAAGTCTTATATTGATTAATTTTTTTTTGGAAAATTACAAGACAAAAGATAAACAGTATTAAAACTAAATAATAATAAACACAATATGGCTTTAAAAAGAGGACTGAGTTAACTTTTAGTCTAAGACAGTATAGATACATGAAAATTTTTAATATTGAAGATGAAAGATAGAAAAATATTTCAGCATGTTAATAATTCTATGCAAATTAAATAGTGATTTATAACCCTGGTACTAATTTTTTAAGAAGGGAACATATCTAACCAATGTGAAACTAACAGAAAAAAATAAAAACAATGACCAAAACAGCCCGCAAGAAAAAATAGTAAACATTTCACTATGGCTTCAGGTTGAAAGACTTGGCAGTGAATGAGGCTGGTGAGAAAGTCCTAAAAGTTGATTCAGTAGACTCAGTGTGAGACAAAGGAAACTAGACAGAGAGGGTCAGCACTACTACCCTCACCCAGCCTTCATGGTGAAGAACCAAAGACTGAGTCTTCTACCAGGCTTTATCTCCTCCCCAGCAGGCTCCAGAGCCCTCAGATCCCAGCTGGATGGGAGAAACACTGACAAATAGTGCTTAATACCTATGTAGCTGTTCAGTGAAACTGAATTCAGAAGGTTATCAGGGTCTTGAACATCACCTGTAGACTGCAATGAATACACAGGCCACTCTTGCATCTATCTCACTGGTAAAAAGCAAGAAAGCTTTAACTCAACAGTTTTTCTTAGTTTTGTGAACCTAGAGAAATTGAAGAGAAGAAGTGATATAAATGTTCACAGCCAATATGAAGTCTATGTGTCATTATGTCATGCGGCTGCACTCTTGTTCCTCCGTGTTTGCAAATAAACTAAAAATAACCTAATAGTATTCACTTTGGTGTTTAGCACTTACAGCTCGTGTAAGAAATGGCTGTAAAAGATGACACGGGCCAGCACTCTTTATTTTATTTTTTACAAGTATGTGTGAATTGAGTCCCTCTACACCAGATGTTATCCAGATATTTGAAAAGTGTCGTGATAGATGACTTTGTTTGTCATATGAATTCAATGAAAGAGATTCCACGTTGGAACTTGGGGTATTTCCAGGACATGGTGCCCATATGTGCTTCTCCTATCACTTTGAGGTGAATGTTGTGTTTTCTTTTGTAAACAAATTAAAGTTGACCTAATAAGAATAAACAGAGACTAGTTACAGAGATGGAAGAACAGTAAGGAATCAAAAATATGGGCCATTAAAAATATAAATAATAGAAAACATTAAATGTAAAATAACAGATCTGAAAAGAACTATTACTGAATTGAAAAATTTCAATGTTATAGTTTAAATCCATACTTTATGTGAGCATAAATGAGAGGAAAACATACTTTAGAAAGATAATTATAAGTATTCAAGAAAGTCATAACTTAGCTAATATTAGAAAGTTACAGAGCAAAAAATTCAACATCAATAATGAGGTGAAATACATCACTTTTAATGATCAGTTATCAGTTGATGCCTTTGATGAGCAATCACTCTTTGAGAAGCAATTGAAGAATGGCTGATTTACACAGGAACAGACTAATCTAATGTACAGAACAAAAGAAATCTGGGGAGGAATGAGTTATCTCAATGTCAACTTCTCAGCCCTACTGTGCTCAGAGGCAAGAAGGATATACCTGCTGGGACAACTGTCCACTTACCATTTACAAGTCCTACCGCCAGTACAGAGCTAGTTGGTCAGCCAAAATTAAATTAACGCATTCTCTGGAGACTATCTGTTAGTGTTAATGCCCGACTCTGAGTGAGGTATCTGTAATTAGGGTTGCCAGACACACTGCCTCCTCCTTGGATGCTGAGGTAAATAACAAATGTGGCCACTCTCACCGTGAAGAGATGTTTTAAGAGTTAACCAGTTTCAGTGCTTCAGCTAATAAAATGCTGTTTGTTGTAGGAATTATAATATAACTGAAGTGAAAAGTATGTGGAAGAAAATACACCCATAAAGCATAAATATTACATATGTAATAGTTAATTGAGTTAGTTACACATTTAATCTGCATGATGTGTGTGTGTCATGGGAAAATATCTATCTTGACTCATGTTTTCAAGTTAGTCATCCTTGAAGGATTCTAATGGATCTTTAACCCTTGTGTTGATTTTCACCTGATGTTTTACTTAACAAAGTCCTGCATCAGTCCTCCCTGTGCCTCTGAAGGGGTAGCACGCATTAGCTAACCCCGTAGAAATCGGGCAATAGGTTTTGGCCTTGAGATAAATGTTTAAATCCTTCTAAATGAGCAGTCAACTCATACATTTGTGTCACTCAGAATTCTTTTTAAAAATTTTGGTAGGTTTCCATCAAATTTCCTGTTTTGTTGAAAACTATGTGGTACCATGAGCACTCAGGCAATTACTCCTTCAAGCATAACCTAGCATGTGGCTTTAAAGACAAGAATTATCTCTGCATCTTCTTCCATTAGTCACTGGTTGAAGGTTCTATGATGTCAAGGTAGTCATTAATCTTATTACAGGGAAAGGCTAGTTTAGGTGTCCTCTCCACTGTTGCTTAGAGTCTTAGTTGGGGGTTATTCTTGTGGATTCCTGGGAATTATCCTAGTGCCATGTTTCTTGACGGCCCTTATTGCCTCCCTCAATCCAGCGAAGAACTGGGCCAAACTATAGGAGACCAATCCAAGAGAGGAATGAGTAATAATATGAGCAAAGGGGTCAAGATCACGATGGTGATGTCCACAGAAACAGCATACTTGAGCTAGTGAGAGCTCACTGACTCTGGATTGATTGCAGAGAAACCTGTATTAAGACCAAACTAGCCCCACCGAATGTGGGGGGCAGTTGTGAGGCTTGGGAGGTCTGTGGTGTCACTGGAAGGTACCAGGATTTATCCCTAGTGCTTGAACTGGCATCTTGGAGCACACTCTCTTTGGGGGAATATCTTTCTTAGCCTAGATATAGCGGGGAGGGCCTTGATCCTAACTTGAAGTGAAGTGTCAGACTTTACTAATTCCCTATGGGAATCCTTACAATTTCTGATTGGTAAATTGGGGTGGGATACGGTGAAGGATAGGACTGGAGGAGGGGAGAAAGTAGGAATGGGGATAGCTATGTCACATGAAAAAATAAAGTGGATACTAGATATAAACAAAGGATATGGAGCCTATAGTTCATGATCCTAGAGAAGCTAAGTAATAAGGAAAACAATAAGAAAAACATGTATAGTTCTACCTGGAAAGTGGAAGCAGACAAGTTTGCCTGACAAAATTTGGACCATGGGGGTATGGAAGAAGGGAGTGTAGAAGAAGGAGAGAATGGGAGAATGGAAGAGGTGAGGAGAACTTGAGAGAATAAAATAGTCGAGATGTAAGAAGGACAGAGATGAGAGCAAAGAAAGAGATAGCTTAATTGAGGGAGCCATTATAGGGGTAGCAAGAAATCTGACTCTAGAGAAATTCCCAGGAATCCCCAAGGCTGACTCCAGCTAAGATCCTAAGTAATAGAGGGGAGGAGGCCCAATCTTGACTTGCCCTGTATTCAGACTGATGGATATCTTAAATATCACCACAGAACCTTTATCCAGCAACTGATGGAAACAGAGGCAGAGATCCTCATAAAAGCACTGGATTGAGCTCCCAAAGCCCAGTTGAATAGTAGGAGGAATGAGAGTGTGAGCAGGGAGGTTAAGACCATGATGGGTACATCCACTGAAACAGTCTACCTAAGCTAATAGGAGCTCACCAACTCCATCCGGACCAGGAGGGAACAAGCATAGGACCAAACTAGTCCTTCTGAATGTGTTTGACAGTTGCATGGTTGGGACTGACTGATGGGACACTGGTAGTGGCACAAGGATTTACCCCTACTATGTGTACTGGCTTTTTGGGAACCTATTCTCTTTGGGTGATTACCTTGCTCAGCCTAGATATACTAAGGAGGTCCTTGGACCTTCCACAAAGCAATGTGCCTTACCCTCTCTGAGGAGTAGATGGGAGTGGAGTGCAGGGTATGTGGAGGGAATTGGATGAGGGGAGGGAATGGGAACTTGGATTGTTATGTATGAACAAAAGATAGTTTGTTTTCTTTTTTAAAAATAAATAGATAAATTAATTAATTTAAAAATCTTAAAAACATGGAAAAAGAGTGAAATCTGTGTTTATGATGATCTGTCACTTTTCACTATCTATTACCATAGATATTTAATGATCAAAAAGAGTTTCTGCCCTGAGAATATTTTTTTTCTGGATATTTCCTTTGCTCTAGATTCTTTGACCTTTCTTATCATCATTTTCTACTTTCCCTGTCTAAAAGTTGCCCTTTAGCTCCATGGTTTCGCATTCCCATACCTATTATCTACTTAAGTTTCTTAAATTCATTAACAAAGATATACTGGCTTGTCTCATTATTTTTTGATGCTAGCACAAAATTGCATATATATCATGCTGACAGGAAGTAAATTCTTTAATATCCCCTATACGTTTCAAAGTTTTGGCTGCTGCTTTCTATAGTTTCACTCTCATTCATAATCCTTCCATTGGCTTCCATATGTCTTATTTCCATGATTTCAACCTACATATTCATTTGTATTCAGTTAAACATCCCTTCATCTAATAATTCACAAATGATCATTCAGTTGCTGGTTTCACTTAAAGAAGACTTCAATATTCTTATTTATCAGGAACATGCATCTCAAAACAACCTAGGGATTTCACTTTACACTAATCATCATGGCCAACACCACTAAATCAGTTGACAGTACTTGCTGGTGAAGAAGTGGTTTAAGGAGAAACCATATCCATTGCTGGTGGAAATACAAACTGTATGCTAACTTTTCAAATGAGAGAGGTTTTGCCTTGAGAACCTGAGAAGGTATCTACCTCGAGGTCCAGGTGAATCATTAATGAGCATATATAAATCAATATCCAATTTTAGAGATACTTCCATATTCATATTCATTGCTATTCTTTTCACATTAGCTGGAAATAGGAAACACCCCAGCTGTCTATAAACCAGGAAATGAATAATGAAAATATGGCACATTGACACAATGGAGTATTATTTACATAATAAAAATGGTATCATAGAACTCATAATTTAATGGGTGGAAAATCCTACAAAAGTATGAAATTTATTAGAAACAATTTCAGAGAAATAATTCACTGCTACTTGTGAAAATTTATTTTTTTAGTGGAAGATTTTTATCATCCAGCTTTGTTTAAGTGATAATAGATGTGTATAAAAAGGTGATAAAAGTTTGAGATATAAGCATTCATATATAAGTATTTTTCTCTAGGTCTTTAAAAACAGACTAGCACATGGATAAAATTACCTTATACATATACCCTATTGGAGCATATACATATACACGTACATATATATGATTCATAAAAACACATATAAAATTAAAAATAATTCATCATAAAGTATATTCTGATCCACATTACTCCTCCCCCAATTTCTCCAAGATTTTTCACAAATTCCCACCCACTCAATTCTAGATGCTTTCTTTCTCTCTTACTTTTTATAACAAAATCAGGAGAATATAACAAACCAGAAAAGAAACTCAAGAAACATACACACACACACACACACACACACACACACATGCACACATACAACCCATAAAAGCAAAAAATAGGAAACAAGAATACATAACGAAAAGACCAGTAAGGCCCAAAATGCTAAAGCAAAGCAACACAGAAAAGAAGTACAAAAGTAACATTGAATACATTTTGTTTTTTATCCATTGCTGTGCTCAGGTCCTACCCACATGTGTGGTTAGTGTACCCAGCAAAATGCAATTGGAAAGTTTGTACAGTTCCTAATTAACATGAGCAATACCTTGGGCTTTATCCATAACAATGCACATTCAGAAATTAGTGAAGAGAACTTCTCATATTAGGACTCTAGTAGAAGCACAAGGATCTGGAGCTCAAGGTGATTCTTTTTACTTTTGTAAGTTCTAGATCACCCTATTGTATGTAAGACCATGTATAAAAATAAAAAATTGAAGAAATGTTGATAGAATGAAGAAATAAAAAGAAAGCAAATATATCACAGGTTCAAAAACTACTTTTAGTAAACAACTCTAAAGGTTTTGTATAAAACATGCACATACAGAAACACAATTATAACAAACAGTAAATTTGCTTATTTTCAAATTTATTTACTTATTTAATTTTTTCTTATTTAATATTTACTTATTTAATTTTTTATATTTTCCAGTGAATACACACATGTGCATGTACACACAAATTTCATGTTCCATGTTTTGAAGACAAAAGGCTACTTAAAATAGTCATTTCTCTGTTTGCACTACATGGACCCCAAGGATTAGATTCAAGTTGACAGACATGCAACCCAAATCTTTAGTGATCTGTGAGGGTCTTAAAAATTGATTTTTCTTAATCTAATTAATTAAATTTTCTAAAACATATCATTTTCATTTTTTAAATATACTTTAAAAATTATATTTCTCCACCAGGTGGTAGTGACACATGTCTTTAATCCTAGCATTTGGGAAGCAGAAGAAAGCAGATTTTTGTGAGTTTTATGCCAGTCTGGTTTACAGAGTGTCCAGCACAGGCAGGGTACTTACACAAAAAAAACTATCCCATCTCTGTAAAAGAAAAACACCCCACAACAAATTATATTGTTGCATTCTTTCCCTTAGAAACCTTAAATATATTCATTCACAATCTTCAAAATAATGACTTCTTTTTCCCTAATAGTTATTGTATGCAAATATAAAACCAGATGCATACAATATATATTTGAAACCATATCCATCCAATAACTATTACAAATATCCCTAAATCTAACTTGTTCTGTGTGTATAATGTTACTTGTATGTATTTCTCAGGGCTGGTCACTTGGTACTGGAGAGCCAATTATTGTGATCTTCTCTGGGAAGACCAGCAGTCAAGCTCCCAGCTTTTTATTGCTGCCTCTATTCCCTAGTGTTTGATTGAGACCTTATGGAATTCTCATATAGTTTATCAGTTCCACTGGAAATATACTTGTTCAACATTTTTGGTCCTACAATATATTTTTAACATGTTCTTTCCCTCCCACTATTATTTCAGATCCTGCCTATTGACAGGGGTTTCTGTCCCACCTTATCCCACAGCCATTCAGTCCCAAAGAAACACACAGAGGCTTATATTAATTATAAACTGGTTGGCCTATTAGCTCAGACTTCTTATTAACTCATATCTTACATTAACCCATAATTCTTGTCTGTGCCAGTCATGTGGTTTGATGCCTTTTTTCAGTGAAGAATTCTCATCTTGCCTCTTCTGTGCTTGGGAGACAACTGCAGACTGAGCCTTTCCTCTTTCTAGAATTCTCCTATTCCTGTCACTCTGCCTATATTTCCTGCCTAGCTACTGGCCAGTCAGCATTTTATTAAACCAATACATGTGAGAAATCTTTACAGGGTACAAGACCATTTTTCTACAGCACTTCCCCCCTTTTTTTCAAAACAAGAACTCTGATTCTGATCTCTTTTTAATGATCTAAAACAAATTAAGCAAGCAGTAGTAATTTATAACTTGCATTCTGCATTGGTTAGGGAGATGGTAAAGACATGGGCCGTTAGCATTAAGGCCACGCTACATGACTGACTTCAGTTAGTTTCAATGGTCCTAGATGATGGGCCCCAAGTGATGTCAAAATTTTATTTCATAGAAGAGGAAAAAAAATTGAAACAACAGGGGAAAGTAAAAGAAATTGAGACTTTGCAAGATAAAATTCTTGGTGAAAATAAAACAAAGTCTTTAAAGAGACAAATTACATTCATATTTTAAAAGGTATAAAGAAAAATAAACTACATAAAGATGGAAAATACACAGAGAGTTTAAATTATGTATATTATTGTGTTTTCTTTGAATTTTTTGGCTGCAGAGAGACATTCGATTCTGGGGACTGCTGAGCTAAACCAACATATATGCTTCTTGACTTTAAAATTTGAGTCTAATGACATGTTGCTTTGGAAAAGTTCTTTTGTTTTTACAGAGGATGAGAACCTGTGGAATCCTTTCAGACTAATGTGGTTTTATGGATCAAGACTCTCTGAAAGGTTGTCATGAACACCCCCCAAAATTACTTTGGCCACCAAAAAGCAGGAAGCAGTTTGGAGAGAATTACGCCCAAATTCCCAAATGTTGTTTATTAATGTTTGTTTATATTAAAAAGGAGAAGCTATGTAGCTTTGCCAGAGACAGATGCCATATGGAAACTTGCCACAGCCACATGGTGATACACAGATTAATATAAATGGGTTAAATTAATATGTAAGAGCTAGCCAATAAGAAGATAGAGCAAATAGGCCAAACAGTGATTTAATTTACAAAGTTTCTGTGTGATTATTTTGGGAGTCTGAGTGGCTGGGAAATGAACAAGCATCCTCCTACAACAGTAAGACAATGTGGTTGAATACATTATGTATTTTGTTTACTGGACACAGAGAAATCAACCTTAAAGTAACCTTGAAAATGACATTTATGGGTACTTGTAAGAGTGCTGGAAAGTACTTTACAGGCTCTGAACAAGAAAAAAGACAATTTTTTTCAACACTTGCTTAACCTTACAAGCTACAACATTGACCTGCTAGGCAAAATATATGCACAGTCCAATAATGCCAAGACTGTTTCTGAGAACAACTAAACACATTCTTGATTGACATGAAGACATCTTCTACAGGAGGAAATTCAGGCATGGTACTACAAATATGATAAAAATATCATGGCTAGGGAAGTGGTAATTCCTAGCCAAGAACCCACAGATACTCTGTTTTTTTTTTTCACGGCAATTTTGTACAATTATCTTTAAAATACTTATGAATATGTGCCAGTCAATCTTGGTTATTTTCCTTTGTTTTTGAGACAGGGTTTCTTTCTTTACCCTGGCTGTTCTGAAAGTAGCTCTGTCAACAAGGGAAGTCTTGAACTGACAGCAATTTACCTGCTGTGTAATAGATGTAGAAAAATGTTAGTCTTCAGTAAAAATTGAAGAAGCTGGAAAACTAAATTTAAGAAACGAGAGCCTGTAATGCCTCCCAAAGTCATAGACTACTAAGGTTAAGGCTATTTTTTATAAAAATGGCCATTCTAGGTTCAGTGTAATCTCCAACAAAATCATCACATACATTTAAAAATGTAATTGCAATTTTTATGGAAATACACACACACACAAGCACACATACCTCACTTTAGAAAAATGAATAATGAAAAACTGAAGTAAGTTTCACCATCCTAGATTTCAAGATATGCTATACAAAAACAGAATGGTTTATTACTACTGTGCTGTATCTGTGTTAATTAGCAGCTGTGGGTAGTAATAATGTTTGGAAAACCTCTAAGTGGTATTGACATTGGTCACCATTCCATTGTATTTTGTAAATACCTTTTAAAGCCTTAAATTTAAACACCATTTTGAAATAAAGAACAAAACACAATTTCAAAAAGAAAAAGACACATTCTTATGTATTATCTGTCATAGTATGTGTAAAAGGAACTTCTGCATGTCATTTATATATCTTATAAGCTCCATCAGAAAAGATGGATCAGAAAGATCAGAAAAGATAAAGTAGATGACATATGCAAATCAAATATTTCCAAAATCAATTGTTTATCGTTGGATGCAGACAGCATTGCAAAAGGAAAATAAAAAGACACTGAAGCATGTTCACAATATTTGAACTAAATCACACTATAGGACCAAAAAATAAAAATCATTTCATACTGCTATATAGACTGCACCTCTGTATGTCATAAGTCACAGACATGCCATCTCCCCACACACTGGTCATTGTGCTGACACACCCATTCACTTCTGATTCTCATTTGGACACATTCTGTGTCTCTCCTGCTGTCTCCTCTCTCTCTCTCTCTCTCTCTCTCTCTCTCTCTCTCTCTCTCTCTCTCTCTCTCTCACACACACACACACACACACACACACACACAATTACTCTCTAACTTACTCTGTCCTCCTTTCTTCCAGCCACTTTGGAAATGCCTTTTTTTTATTATAACTATCATAGTGTCAGAACTCATCCTACCTAATTCTTCCAGCCATTTAGAAACTGGCATATCTGAATGACTGTGATCTATTGCACCCCCCACTCCCCTGTTAATCTGTATGTTAATTCTCCCCGATTTCATTCTCTTATACCCTCTTGTACCCTCCAGTGCAAGAAAAACACTCAATTTAACATCTGTTAAGACATTCTTACACTACAATTGTTCCTTTTGGTTTGGTTACAATCCTTATCCCCACAAACCAATAATCCATAAAACTGCCTAAGCTTTGAAATGTTAATGTGAACCCAGGAAGATAACCAAGCTGAAGTGACAGCACAGAGAGAAGGATCAATGAGAGGAGCATTTTGCAGCCATTACCAAAGAAAACAAAGGAAGTCAGATCCTAATCGGGTATATTTCTGACATGATTCCTCAGAGCCAAAGATTTTAGATCTATACCACAATGTTCTAATCCACACAGATTTGCAACCATTAACATAAAAAAACAAAGTCCACCTATGGAAGACACAACAGGGCACAAAGGGAGCTGACCTTGTTTGCTGCACTTTCTTGTTGACTATTCCTCAGGTGGATGCAACAGACATCTTTGGCTGCTTCTCTTCTGCAGAGGACCAGCTGCTGCACTGACTTGAATCATCACACTCCCAACCCCCATCCTGTGCTATTGAGCCAGCACAATGCTTCAATCACGCATGCGTGCATGTTTGCCAGGCTGCAGGGGCTCAAAGAACCTTTTCTGAACCTAATGACATAATATAGGAAATTATGGGCTTTATGCTTGCTTGTTGTCAGTGTGGTAAAAAAGGGGCATCACAAACCCTTGTTTAAATTGCCCAGAAACAAATTCGAAGCATTTTTATGGGAAATATATATTAAATAATCTTAATTTTTCCTTAGCTTTCTAAATACAACAGTGAAAAGGTTGTGTAGCAGAAATGTAACCCAAAATAGAAAATGTAAAAAGTGCTAGATATTTGATTAACTGGCAGGGGAAATCACTAATGACTAAAAGATAATGCATTAAAGATATTCTATGTTAATCAGGTATTACTTATCTAATTTCAGTTTTATTTTTAAAACTTCAAATCAATTCAGGTAAGTTGAAAACCCAACATTTACATTATAATTGCTCTTCTTATGAAGTTGTTAGGTGAACTTTCAGTGATGAAATTTTTTCATGATGCTTTTTAAAAAAGGATTGCTAGGATGCAGTTTTGTGCTTATAAATAAATAAATAAATTAATTAATTAATTAGCTTATTTTGAGCACTGTTTAGACATGCTGGACTTTGAATTCCCTTGGTAGATCAGGTTAGTTTTGAAATCACAATAGTCCAATGGTTTCTGTGTCCTGAGCTCAGGGATTAAAGACTAGCACCAAAAATACTGGTTACAGTTTGTCAGTTTTAAACATGCATATTATTTATGTGTGTGTGTGTGTATGTGAACACACATGAGTGTAGAGGGGTCCATGGAGTCCAGAGGCATTTGGACCCTCCCAGAGCTGGAGTTACGTGCACATGTGACAGACATGAGGGCTGGGATTCAGACTCCAGCTCTTTTGTAGAACAGTAGTTGCTCTCAACAGCTGAACAGCTGAACAGTCTCTCCATCTCGCCTATCCACTTTTACACCTGGGCAAATTAGATCCCTGACGAATGTGCAGACAAACAGCTAGATAAACTCCTGACATCTAAGCATGAACTCATTACAATTTTCCAATAAATGTAAATATTTTATTGACCTAATAATGTCACTGTCTCCTGGCCAAAGACAATAAAAATCAACACTGTGCACTATACTATCAAGGAGGAGAAAATTCATAAAAATAAAAATGTGGCTTTAGAAGAAAATCTATTTTTTTAGTAATGTTACTGCCCCAAACATAGGTACTATTTTTGATGTATTCCCAACCAAGGGCTACCACTCCAGTTTGATGAGGAAGATAAAAGAAATACACAGGACAACTTCTATTGGAGAGGATACAAAGCCTAAGCCACTGCTTTTTGGTTTAGCTTAGCAGGTCATACATTAAAATGTCTCTCTGTAGTTTTCTCCTTCACAGTCAAAAAAATCAAAGGAAACACAATAATATAGGTAATCCAGACTCTCTGTGTATATTCCATCTTCACATCACTATTTTTTTTAATTTTTAAAATCTATGAATGTGTGCGCTGTCTCTTTAAAGACCTTACATTTAAAAAAAACCTATTTACTTCTTTTAATAACTGTCTATATTGTTTTTCTTCTTTCTCCCATGCCTATCTATATTTATCCAACACTGTGACCTACTTAGAGGGATTTTCATGTCTGAATATGTCCCATTGTGTATCTGTAATTCTTTATTGTCCAGGATCATTTCTTTTTCTTTTTATTTATTTATTTATTTATTTCCATTAACAGCTTTAATTGGGTGTGGGGCAATAGAACTATGCTTAGCACAATTATGGGTGTGCGGTTCCCTGCAGACTCCCCAGGGTGATGGTTCCTGTAATGATTTTTAGGGGGAAACGGCTCCCAACAGATCCCCCTTTCTCTTATATAAAGGCAGGTAGTTATTACGTGGAGAGTACCAGTAAGAGTCAACCATGGTGTCAGATCTAAAGGAGAAGGGACTGAGATAAGGAGAGACCTTCCTCTCGAGTGGTGAAGCAATTTACCTCTCCTGGGAACAGAGGGGTGCCTGATGATTCTTAGGTCGAGCAAGGACCAGGCCTTTTTGCTTTCCCCCTTACCCGTCCTAGGGTTCCCAGGGCCCTCTCTTAGGTAGGGGGATTATCCTGCCATAAGTTGCCCATCCTTGGAGCTCCTCAAATAAAAGGCATCTAGCAGGATTAAAGTAAACAGATCACAGGGCACCCTGTCTTAGGCCATGTGGAGAGCGCCCTCATACCTGTACCATGCCATGTTGAGCCGGTTTCTACAACCTCTGTATGGTGTGCTATTCAGGCGAGGATCCACACTAACTCCTGTCATTGGGCCCCTGCGTCTATCATTAGTGAAAAGACTGTGAGGAGCTCCTCAAACAAAAGATATAATGATATAATTTTGGCACCAATAACTCCATCTCCAGACAAGAAGAAAGGGCTTTTTCCCAACACAGTATTCACCTTTTAGTCTGGCCTATGGTATGTCCTCCTTCCTAAGTGCCTACTCCACATAAAGTTACGTGTGCTGCCTGTCAAAAGTTAGGGCAGTGTAAAAGGGATCAAAATCTAAAATTTTTAACATATGCATTAAACCCAAACACTTAACAGCATGTGTCTAACTTTTCCCAACATCTATAAGCAGTTACAAATATCATTAGATCAATTTCAGTAGGAGTACAATGACATACATTATTGTTATCAAATACCACCAGTTCCAGTCTCTGAGCAACAGTAACAGGAACCCCCAATTTTCCCCCTTCTTAAGTGAAGAGAGGTTAATATTTTAAATAAAATGAGTTCTGTGACCCAAAGTTTAAAGCAGTCTGATGTTTAGTCTGCATCTCAACTCCAAAGCAGACCAGAGTTCAAGCTTCAGAAGCAGTTTAGCATTTGTGCTCCAGGACAGGTGGGGGAACCTGGGTGAGGCGAGCTGGATTCAGCTACATGAAGCACATCCAGTCACTTATGTCAGAGTCTCCCTGGACTCTGGAGGCAGGATGACTTCCTGCAGAGTGGTGTAGCTGGTTTTGTCAGCAGGCACTCCTTTCCTTGGGGGCAGGGAAGACCCGACCAAGGACCTCTCCTCAATCACCTCTGGAAATCTGGAACTCCTCTGTGTCCGCAGCCTCGACATCACATCCAGATTTTATTTTCTTTCTGTGAAAAAAAGCACAAACACATCCTCGACCCAGAATATATATACAGGTCGCGTTTTTTCATGATGCCTTGCAAGGGCTTTTTCACCTTGTCTTAGCAAAAGTCAGCTTGGTGTCATCAAGCCAGATCCGTTTGCATCAGGATCTGCTGGCAACTTTTATGAGTTGCTTTGAAGGAGCCTTGTTATGCTCCATAATTTTTATTATTATTAGCCATATATGCAGTTCCTCCATTGGAAGAGCCATTTGTAAAATTTAGCATAAAATTCTTTAAGGGATTTTTTTTCCTATAACATTAGCAAAATACAGGTGCATAAATTGTAGCAATGATCTGGGAAAAGACCATTGTTTTTGGCCTTTGAATTTAGCAAAGGCAATTGTCCAGGAATCAGTTTTAAAATTATCAATGAATCTAGTGTTTAGTATAAGAAACATTGATCATCCTACCCATGGACCCAGCAATGCCACTCTTGGGAATATACCCACGTGAGTCCCATACATATGACAAGGACATTTGTTCAACTATGTTCATAGCAGCATTATTTGTAATAGCCAGAACCTGGAAACAACCTAGATGCCCTTCAATGGAAGAATGGATGAAGAAAGTGTGGAATATATACACATTAGAATACCACTCAGCGGTAAAAAACAATGACTTCGCTAATTTTGCATGCAAATGGATGGAAATAGAAAACACTATCCTGAGTGAGGTAACACAGACCCAAAAAGATGAACATGGGATGTACTCACTCATAATTGATTTCTAGAGATAAATAAAGAACCTTCATCTGACGATGGATGGAGATAGAGACAGAGACCCACACTGGAGCACCGGACTGAGCTCCCAAGGTTCCAATGAGGAGCAGAAGGAGGGAGAATATGAGCAAAGAAGTCAGGACCACAAGGGGTGCACCCACCCACGGAGTCAGTGGGGCTCATCCATTAGGAGCCCACCAAGGCCAGCTGGACTGTGACTGATAAAGCATGGGACAAAACTGGACTCCTTGAATTTGGCGGACAATGAGGGCTGCTGAAAAGCAAAGGTCAATGGCACCGGGTTTTGATCCTACTTCATTTTCTGGCTTTGTGGGAGCCTACCCAGCCTGGATGTTCACCTTCCTAGACCAGGTTTGAGGGGGGAGGACTTTGAACTTTCCACAGGGCAGGGAACCCTGACTGCTCTTCAGTCTGGACATGGAGGGGGAAGAGGGGGAAGGGGGGAAGGGGGAGGAGGGGGAGGTAAATGAGAGGCGGGGAGGAGGCAGAAATTTCTTTTTTTCCAATAAAAAAGGAGGATAGCTTACAAACGTTTGGTTGGATGTCCAATGGTTAAAGCTCTAGTTATAATATTCTTATGGGAGACCTTGAGCTGCTAGGTAAAATTCTTACAAAAATAGTTTCCAATAGAGAACTTAAAACAGCTGCCTAACAGGTACTCAAGCAGGTAAAGTATAAATCAACAGATAAAGTATACAATAATCAACAAATACAGTATATTAATTATAATTCAGCTATGGAAAGCGTGTATATTAAATGTAAAACTTATTCTACAACAGTTTTATAAAAATTGCTGCTTATGGCTAAATCTTCTCAGTTTTGCTAGTTAAGATATTAAACTCTTAATTTAAACCAGTAGCCTGTCTGATATAAAAGGACAGGATAGATTCAGGATCATTTCTTAAAATGCTCAGTGCTTCTTAAAACCTTAAACTGAGTCTTTGCTAGGGGAAATATGACACTGTCTGCTTGCCCCACCCAGCTCAGCATGGCAGAGCTGCTCACTGCCTCTGAGAGCCATGCACATTGCCCCATCTTTAGGCACAGAGCTGGTCCATGTTTCCAACAAGCAAGTTGTAGCACGTTGCTCCCAAATCCCATTTAAACGCTTGATCTCCTGAAAGAGCCAGAGGTCATGCTGGCAACACAGCCCAGAAAGTTGTCATTTCAAAGTCGTGGCTTTTCTGCTACTGCTGAATCAGGAAAAGCTCTCTTAAAGGAGCTGCACCATGCCACCAGAAAGAAAAGCCATTCAAAAAATAAATGCAGGTAAACTTTGTTTTTTATTATCTAGAATTCATTTCAAAGCCCTCTCAGGCTTTAAGTGGATTTTACTTGGGCATCTGGGCATCAATTTGTTTCAAGGAAGTCTGCTGTTTGTTTCCCAGCTGCCTGGACTCAAGATGTAATCACAAAATACTGTATTATTTAATCACTGCTTGGTTCATTAGCTCTAGCTTCTTATTGGCTAAATCTTACATCTTAATTTAAATCAGCTCCATTAATCTGTGTATCGCCATGTGGCAATGGCTTACTGACAAAGTTTTGGCACCTGTCTCCAGTAGGGCTACACTGCTTCTTTTTTTGGGGGGGTATACTAAGTTTTTTCTTTATTTTAATAAAATCTCATGAAACAGTAATGGGGGTCCAACATCCAGATGTGGAGCATAAAAGGAGAGGGGCAAGCAGGTGAGCCAGTGGCTTTTTGGTCCCAAAACCACATTTTGGGACCATAAATTTGTTGGCCATCTTTCAATCACAAGTAGATATTCAAAACTGCCAAGTTCTGTGCATTGAATCCAAGATGCTAGTATGACTGTAGCAAGACCTTGGGAGCACAATATTTACAAACTGATGAATCTGAGAAGAACTTTCACAGCTCCCTTTGGAATTCAGAGTAAAGACTTCATCACAGCAATTTGTGCTTCCTTCTCTTTTCTAGAGAGAACATTCAGACTTTAATTCAACAGCTGTTCACTAAAGATGCTATGTCATGGATCACACCAAAAATAGAAATGCAAAAACCCATAACATATGACTTTTGTGCTTACCCTTAAAAAAATCTAGTCCAGCAAAAAAGAAGCATACATCTAAGAACAATAATCTATAATTTCTGCAACAGAACTTGTGAACTAGTTAACAAAAGTAACCAAGGAAGCTGAATCTCAGATGAAAAGTTGATATTTACAAGATAAGCAAAGTAAAAATATCACAATGGTCAAGGCAAAAATATGAATGAATACAAGAGTACAAAACAGATTGTCATTGTAGCACGACTAGAAGCTTCTTAGTTTTTCTGGAATTAGCTAGTATGCAAGGACTACCCATGATGAGAAACAATAAAGGGTTGTCATAGTGAGGTTAGAGCAATCTGTAGTGACTTATAGCAGAAGACCTTGAATGAAGACTAAAAGGTATGGAATTCATATATTTTATTTTTTCCAGTTTATTTATTTATTTTTTATTGAGCTCTACATATTTCTCTGCTCCCCTCCCTATGACTCCTTTCTCCACGTCAGCTCTCCCCCAAGGTTCCCATGCTCCCAATTTACTCAGGACATCTTGTCTTTTTCTTTTTTATTATTATTACTTTATAAATAATAGGAATCAAAACTTCCACTTTCTCCTCTCCTCCCACTTCTCACCTGATCCCCACTTCTTTCCCTCTCTCCCTCCACTCCTAAGAGAGGGCATGGTATGCTGCCCTGTGGGAAGTCCAAGGCCCTCCCCTCCATCCAGGCTTAGGAAGGTGTGCATCTAAATAGAATATGATCCCAAATAGCCAGTACATGCAATAGAGACAAATATCAGTACCATTATCATTGGCTTCTCAGTCTAACCCAAGAGCCAGCCACATTCAGAGGGTCCAGTTTGATCCCATGCTTGTTCATTCCCAGTCCAGTTGGCTTTGGTGAGCTCCCCTTAGTTCAGGCACACTGTCTCAGTGGGTCGATCAACCCCTCAGGTACCTGACTGCCTTAGACATATTCTCCTTCCTTCTGCTCTTCAACTGGACCTTGTGACCTTAGTCCAGCACTACCATGTAGGTCCCTGTCTCTATTTCCATCTGTACATGGACTAAGGTTTTATGGTCATATTCAAGATAGTCATCAGTCTGACTACTGGACAAGGCCAGTTCAGGCACCCTCTCCTGCATTGCCTAGGTTCCTAGCTGGAGACATCCCTGTGGACATCTGGGACCCCCTCTAGAGTCAAGCCTCTTGCCAACCCCACAATGTCTCCCTTAATTGAGATATCTTCTTCCCTGCTCCCATATCTGTCCTTTCTCCATCTCAACCATCCCACTTGCCTAAGCTCTCCACAACCCTCCCCTTCTCCCTTCTCTATCCCCCTTTCCTTTTCTCCTGACCCCAATCTACCCTCATGCTCCAAACTTTTGCCTGGTGATCTTGTCTGTTTTCAATTTCCAGGAGGATCTATATATGCTTTTTCTTTGGGTTCACCTAATTACTTAGGTTCTCTAGGATCATGAATTTAGGCAACCTGGTAGTCCCCCACTCCCAGGAGGTCACCATATTAATGCCAAACTTAGTGTGGACACCTGATTGGCATATCACACTATAGTAAAGTACTCCTGGACTCAAGCAATCCCTCTGTCTCAGCCTCCCAAGTAGCTGAGACTACAGGTGTGTGCCATTGTGCCCAGCTAGCTCAATCGCTAGAGGAGGAGATTCTTAATCTCAGGGTCATGGGTTTGAGCCCCATGTTGGGTGCCATATACATGTACAGGCTATGTACGGGGGTCCCTGATAAACCTAGAGGAGGAAGAAGAATGGAAGGACCAAGAGACATGAGAAATGATGACAAGACAAGATATCTGATCAAACTGTGCTTTATTAATTCTCAGAAGCTGTTATATAGTGAATGGGCAAGGGGGATGGGAGGGGTGTCAGGTCTCCTGGAATTCAAGTCCAGAGACATGGCTAGCTGATGGGTAAATAATGAGGGTCTGTGATTGTTGATTAACAAAGGAAATGCTATTTGTTTCTGAAGCCTGGTGCCTGCAGGTCTCACTAGGAGATAAGACACCAGATTGATTTCCTAGGCCATGCAGAGGGGATAGATGTAAATATTTTACATAACTTGTGAGTTTAAAATGGCTGTCAACAAAATAGAGATCTCAAAGTACTGGTCTTTGTTTCTGACAGTGAGCAATAGGCTCAATGTCCTTTGTTTATGGCTAGAATATGTTGTAAGAGGGGGGGGCGGCCCCCCCCCCCCCCCCCCCCCACCTTCAACAAATAAAAAAAAAAAAAAAATTTTTTTTCCCCCCCCCTCTTAATTATAAACCTTTTTTTTTTTTTTTTTTTCCCCCACTCTAAAAAGAAAAAAAAACCTCCTCCCCCCGCGGGGGGAAAAAAAAAGACCCTACCCCCCCCCCCTCCCCCTTATGAGGCAAGGCGTTTCTTTTTTTGTTTATAAAAAAAAAAAAACTAGAATACACTAATGAGTGAGTATATACCATAATTATAATTGGGGTTATCTCACTCAGGATACTGTTTTCTACTTCCATCCATTTGCATGCAAAATTCAAGATGTCATTGTTTTTTTATTGCTGAGTAGTACTCTAATGTGTAGATGTGTCACACTTTCTTTATCCATTCTTCCATTGAGGGGCATCTAGGTTGTTTCCAAATTATTACAAATTTGCTATTACAAATAATGCTGCTATAAACACAGTTGAATGAATGCTTTTGTAGTATCATTGGGCATCTCTTGGGTATATTCCCAAGACTGGTATTGCTGGATCCTGAGGTAGGTTGACTCCCAATTTTCTGAGAAACTGCCACACTGATTTCCAAAGTGGTTGCACAAGTTTGCATACCCACCAACAAGGGGTAAGTGTTGGTCAACATCCTCTCCAGCATTGGTTATCATTGCTGTTTTGATATTAGCCATTCTGACAGGTGTAAGATGGTATCTCAGAGTTGTTTTGATTTGCATTTCCCTGATAGCTAAGGAAGTTGAACAGGTCCTTAAGTATCTTTTGGCCATTTGAAATTCTTCTGTTGAAAATTCTCTGTTCAGTTCAGTACCCCATTTTAATTGGGTAATTTAAAATTTTAATGTCTAGTTTCTTGAGTTCTTTATGTATTTTGGAGATCAGATCTTTGTCTGATGTGGGCCCTTTTGTTTTATTGATTGTGTCCTTTGCTTTACAAAAGCAAAGTTTCAGGAGGTCCCATTTATTTATTGATGCTCCTATTCTCACTGGGGTTATATGTAGGAAGTAGTCTCCTGTGCCCATGCATTGAATGTTCCTTTCCACTTTCTCTTCTATCAGGTTCAGTGTGGTCAGATTTATATTGAGGTCTTTAATCCCTTTGGACTTGAGTTTTATGCACAGTGATAGATAAGGATCTATTTTCATTCCTCTACAGGTTGACATCCAGTTATGCTAGCACCTTTTGTTAAAGATGCTTTCTTTCTTCCATTGTAAAATTTTAGCTTCTTTGTCAAAAATCAGTTGTTCATAGGTTTGTGGATTAATATCCGGGTCTTTGATTCAATTGGATTGGTCAACATCTCTGTTTTTTTTTATGCCAATACCAAGCTGTTTTCATTACTGTAGCTCTGTAATAGAGTTTGATGTCAGGGATGGTAATGCCTCTGGAGGTTCCTTTATTGGAAACCTGGGTTTTTTGTTTTCCCATACAACGTTGATTATTGTTCTCTCAAGGTCTGTGAAGAATTTTGTTGGGATTTTGATGGGGATTGCATTGAATATATAGATTGCCTTTGGTAGAATTGCCATTTTTACTATGTTGATCTTACCAATCCAAGAGCATAGGAGATCCTTTCATTTTCTGATATCCTCTTCAATTTCTATCTTTAAATACTTAAAGTTCTTGTCAAATAGATCTTTCACTACTTTGGTTAGTATTACCCCAAGATACTTTATGCTATTTGTGACTATCATGAAAGGTGATGTTTCTCTGATTTCCCTCTCTGCATCTTTAACCACTGTGTATAAAAGGGCTACTAATTTTTTGGAGTTGATCTTGTATCCTGCCACATCACTGAAGGTATTTATCATCTATAGGAGTTCTTTGGTAGAGTTTTTGGGGTCACCTATGTACACTATCATATCATCAGCAAATAACGAAAGTTTGACTTCTTCCTTTCCAATTGGAATGCCCCTGATCTCCTTATGTTGTCTTATTGTTATTGCTAGAACTTCAAGATTTATGTTGAAGAGATATGGAGTGAGTGGATAGCCTTGTCTTGTTCCTGATTTTAGTGGAATCGCTTTGAGTTTCTCTCCATTTAATTTAATGTTGGCTGTCGGCTTGCTGTATATTGCTTTATTATATTTAGATATGATCATTGTAACCCTAATCTCTTTAAGAACTTTATCATAAAGGGGTGTTGAATTTTCTCAAATGCTTTTTCAGCATCTAATGAAATGATCGTATGTGTTTTTTTGCTTTTAGTTTATTTATATTATGGATTACATTAATGGAATTTCAGTTGTTGAACCAGCCCTGCATCTCTGGAATGAAGCCTAAATCATCATAATGGATGATTTTTTGATATGTTCATGGATTCTGTTTGCCAGTATTTTATTGAGAATTTTTGCATCAATGTTCATGAAAGAGATTGGTCTGTAATTCTCCTCCTTGTTTGAACCTTTGTGTGGTTTTGGTATCAGGATAACCGTAGCTTCATAAAAAGTGTTTGGCAATGCCTCTTCTGTTTCTATTATGTGGAACACATTAAGGAGTATAGGTATTAGCTCTTATTGGATGATCTGGTAGAATTCTTCACTAAAACCATCAGGAGGGGGTGACTGTTGGAGACCAGCTTCAATAAAAATGCCACCTATCAGGAAAAGAGTATGGGGATTAAAAATTAATAATGAGAACAAAGACATGAGTGAAAAATAATAAAACAGAAAATAGAAGATTGATGACACAATTCACAATCCCACACCAGCTCAGAATTATGAATAATAAAAAGGGTTATTTATTTAAGGGGAAAACCTATAGATCACTCTTCTAGATTTTCTGCATGAACAGGAACAGAATTATAATCTGAATATACAATATTAAGCAAGGAACATATGCTTAATGTTTTAATAAACATTCTACCCTATGGAGTCTAAGTCTTATATAGGAATTTACTTGCCTAGATCATAAAAGTACAATAACTACAACTATCTAATCTTCAACCCCATTGAAGACTTGAGAAGGGAGATAATATTACTTGAGCAGGCAGGAAGTACAATCAAGTAGCTTCCAAAGTGAGCAATATATGACTATGATGAAGACAATTAGCTACCTAAGCAATCATCCAAAATCTCATTTTACAACGTTGAAGCATCCAACTTTGGCTAAGGCCTAGTGTAACTGACAGACCATTTTCAGAGGCAAGAGTTTTTCAAAACTGTCTTACCCTATCTTGGCAAGATTTGACAGTCCTGCTTATCCATTTCCAGAAACCATTTACCTTGTCAGTGGTTGAGACATGGGCAGTTCCTTGCCCAAAATCCAGCTGTGCCAAGAAGAAAACAAACTCTAAGTGGATGTCTTTGGTGCTCAACATTCTCTCCAGAATACATTGGTGTTCTTAGGAGCAATCATGTCTCATGTCAACAAAACCTTAAGTTCTTTAAATGCCATTTTCTACAGATTCTTTAAGTGGTTGGAGATTACCTATCTAGACATGGGACATGGGGATTAGAAAAATGAATAAAGAGAATGAAGAGAAGAGTGAAAAATAATAAAACAGAAAATATAGGATAATACTGGGAAGTGGTTCCCCTGAATACTGGAACTGTCCCCATTTAATTTCCATTTGTTTAAAATACCCTGACGACAAAAGACAGGAATAAAATAAAAATTGTATTGCTATTATACAAGGAAATGAGCAGGCCAGTTGAAGATTGTGGGCTACATTCTTAGTTAAACTTTCTGTTGCTAGAAAAAGACAATGCTTACACCATAGACCAAAACATTCTGTAGGCAAACCACACCCTGGGTAGAATCCAGTGTTACCTCCCTAAGAGAATAAGAACTTAGTTGTGTCCTTAGACTTTTGTTTGTGGTAGAAACAGTTCTACTTTTCTATACCTGAAATACAAGGTCTGGATATTAGCCACACCTGTTGACAATAACCTTGAGAGGGAAGAACTTTCTGAACTAAATCTAGGTAGGATCTTTGTTTGAAGAGGAGGGGAGAGGCAGGAAGGAGGGCAAAGAAAATGTAGAGCTTAATAAAAATCAATAAAGAAAAACATAATACATTTTGTGACAGTGAGATGCATTTTCTCCTGTCAGTAACATTCTACTTCAGAGAAGATGATTGGCATTGAAGAGTCTCCATATGGAGTTTGATTTTAATGTGATAAAGGGAGCCACTGGACAAGGACTTATTTTAAAAAAATTGAGGTAACACAGACCCAAAAATATGAACATGGGATGTACTCACTCATAATTGGTTTCTAGAGATAAATAAAGAACTTTAGGGGGAAAAAAAAGAAAAAAAAAAAAGAATATGCTTTCCAAATGAGTCTAGCAGGACACAAAAGCAAGTGACTGCTGAACTTTTCAAAGACAATGAGGGACAGTCCTTCAAAGTTTCCTACTTGTCAGAAAAGTCAATCAGATATTCTTAACCTGTAGCCAAAGCTGGATACCTCATCTGATGTGGGAATCCCCTCTGTATGCTGTGAATATGTTTTATTAACATTGGTTAATAAAGAAGCTCTTTCTGTGTATGACAGGGCAGAATACAGCCAGGCTGGAAGAGATATATGGAGAGAGTAGGTGGAGTAAAGAATATTCCTTGTAGCTGCCAAAGGAGAAAGATGACCTGGAACCTTCACGGTAAACCATGAGCCTCAAGGTAAAATGCAAAATAATGGAAATGGATTACTTTAAGATATAAAAGCTATCTACCAATATGCTTAAGTGATTGGCCAAGCAGTGCTGTAATTAATATACGTTCTGTGTGATTATTTCAGGTATGGGCAACCAGGAACAAACAAGCCATCTCTGCTTACACTCTACATTGCAGAAGAAACTTGGGTAACTCTTCAGGCAGCCATTTGTCTCTGTCTTTTCTGTGGTTTTGGAATTTGCTTGTTCTGTATTTTCTATTTACTCAGGTAATATTTTATCCTTCTCAAATCTCTGATAGTGTACAAGACTAGACAGTTATATTTTACCGTTTTCTTTGTTACCAAATTCCAAAAATATACTCACAAGCGAGATTTGAAGATTATAAAGGTTGAGACATAAAAACTTAAGTTGATTATCCAGTAGTACAAGCTATCATAGAAAGTACTTTAGGTTTAAAACTTTGGATTCAGAAAGATAGGATAAATAATAGAGTACTTTCTCTAAATTTGCCAAATACAAATGGACTGGACATTGTGAATATGATTTCTATCTGATAGCTTTTCTTATTGTATATATTTTTACTGTATTAGAGTTAAACCCTTTCATTTTTATATAGAATAAAGAGCAACAATGTTGTGAAATAATCTTTTTGTACATTGTATAGATATATCTCTGCCAAGGCACTTTCTGTTCATTTATTAAAGAACTTAATGCCCAACATCTAGGTATTAGAATATAGGTGGTACTACTAGAATGAGATAAGAAGTCTGGGAAGCAATCAGAATGGATGGGAATTCTCCAGCAACACATGAAGCAAGTACAAAATATGGTACTAAAAATGTAATGAGTGATGTGGCAGAATGGAGATTAATATAAAAAGGCTTATTTAATGTATATAAGCTAGTTGAAAACAAGCGTAAGATAAAGTCAAGCTTTGAAAATTAGCAAGAAGTCTGCATGTCATTATTTCAGAGATGGCAGTCTAGAGAAAGTCTGTCTAAAAAATCCTTGTCACTGACTGTAGTAAAAGGTTTTGTATCTGGATCTCTGTGACTCTGAGGCCAGCCTGGTCTTTAAGAGCTAGTTCCAGGACTGCCTCCAAACTCCAAAGCTACAGAGAAACCCTGTCTCAAAAAAACAAAACAAAACAAACAAACAAACAAACAAAAGCCAGGCAGTGGTGGCACATGCCTTTAATCCCAGCACTCGGGAGGCAGAGGCAGGCGGATCTCTGGGAGTTCAAGGCCAGCCTGGTCTACAAGAGCTAGTTCTGGGACAGGCACCAAAAGGCTACAGAGAAACCCTGTCTCGAAAAACAAAAAAACAAACAAAAAAAAAACAAAAACAAAAAAAGAAAGAAAGAAGAAAAGAAAGAAAAAAAGTTTTATAGAAATATTACAGAACAGCTTTATGAATAATTTTAAAGTAAGTAGACACATAAAAGCAGAGAAGAGCAATGGTAAATACTATTGAGTTGGTAATGAAAATCTAGGACAACCTAGAAATGAGTACTGTAATACTCGAGATCTCCAGAGTTCCTACAATTACAGAATTATAGTTGTACATTGAAATGTGAGCTCAAAGATATCAGACTGATACTTTCCTTCCTTCCTTCCTTCCTTCCTTCCTTCCTTCCTTCCTTCCTTCCTTCCTTCCTTCCTTCCTTCCTTCCTTCCTTCCTTCCTTCCTTCCTCCCTCCCTCCCTCCCTCCCTCCCTCCCTCCCTCCCTCCCTCTCTCTCTCTCTCCTCTCTCTCTCTCATTATTTATTTCCTCCAATCCCTCTAACTCACTCAGTCCTTCCATTTGCTGTAGAGGTATTTAGAGCTAAATGAACTCTCTGAATAGAGTGGGCAATTTTTTTCCTGTCATTGTAGGGCCAAAATAGTGTATCTAAGTTTCTTATTATTGTGAATATGTGCAGATTTCAATTTCCATATGTGGATCTTATTCCAACTAGAATCCTGGATACAGAACTGCCAAAGTTCCAGATTGAGTCTTGTGTGGTGAACAGAACAGAGAGGGGGGTCATTTTGAATAATAGGTCATTCATGTAGGTGCTATCTCTTGGGTTTGTGAACGCATCAAAGAGGCTAACACAGGGAAAAAAATAATTAAAGATTGTAATTTGACACCTGGAATGTTTAGGATAAAACAAAATATGAACTTGAGGTGTATACTACATGGCACTTTTGCCTTAGCAAACAGGAAACAGTAAATGATGTTTTTCATCCCTTTGTAAAGTGAAACACATTATCTCCTTAGGCAAGAGAGTGGTTTTGGGGTCATACTGCAAAACAGACCAGAAATTTAGATTGGAAAAACAATCTTATTTTTTCCCCATCTAAAGTAAAACTACATTCACAAAACACTGTGCAGATTATTTCATCTTCCTAACAATTTATTTTAATTAAATATTTAATTTGATTATGTGGTACATAGTTGCTAATCTGACGTTATTTTCACTCCTCCATTTCCTGCTCCTCCTAAACTCCCCAGACCATTTCTATAATTAGTATTGTTACACTAAACTCAAACAGTGACTCACGAGCAAGACAAAAAACCACAACTTCCTGAGTTCATGGCTACTATGTACTTGTGTTTATTATATCCAGAGGCTTATCCCTCATGACAACCCATTCACCTTTCTTTTAGCATCAATTGACTATCCATAGTTTTTTATCTATGAATTAGGCCCTGTGAAATTTCTCCCTGGGATGGTTACTGTTAATGCCACAGTTCAGGTCTTGTTTAATCAAATATAATGCTGAGATTAAATGGACCTTCCCTTTTATGTGTAGAAGCCATGGAATCTTTTTTTTATTTTTATTTTTAATGTGGCTTCTTTTAATTGCCATTTTACACTCTCTGCAGCTGCCCCCACCCTCCCCTTTCCTTGGATGACCATTTTCTGTAGGCTATAGGGGACTAGAGAACAAAGCCTGGGGTGGGGGGCACACAGCAGTCCCAGTCAGGTGGTGGGAGAACAAGCTACAGTTACGAATTTATCGTAACAATTAGCACTGAAGCCTGGGAGAGCTGCAGAGTGGAGAGGCCAGCTCCTCTTTGTCAGGGTCTATTTGTCAGGTGACCTTGCTCTGAAGGCGATGGTATTCCCCTAGCCTGAGCGATTTGATGTTGATGAAGCCAGTAGCATCAATGGGCTCATAATCGTCCTGCACGTTCATTGTACAGAGAGAGTGGAGACTCCCGGCCAAGGATATACACCTGGCCCTTGAAGACGGACACCTGCACCTTCCTTTCCACCAGCTCCTGGGACTTGGCAATGCAGTGGCAGACAAATTCACACTCTGGGCTGTGCCAGAAACCCGTGTATACAAGCTCTGCGAATTTGAGGCCCAGGACCTGGTTGATTTTGCATACTTCCCGGTCCATGGTGAAGGCCTCAATTTCTAAATGAGCGTGGTAAATGATGGTCCCTGCTGGGGTCTCATAGATACCCTGGGATTTCTTTCCAATGAAGCGGTTCTCCACGATGTCACTGCGACCCACTCCATGCTTGCCCATAACTTCGTTCAGGTACATGAAGAGCTCCAAGGAAGTGCAGTGGGTAGTGCCATCTTTGATGTTTGTCACCTTCACAGGGACCCCTTTTTAAAATTCTATCTCAAGGACATCTGGGCTGTTGGGTGCTTTGGCAGGGTCCTGAGTCTTTGTGTAGAGACCTGGAGGTGCTTGATTCTTGGGGCTCTCCAGGATTCCAGCCTCATAGCTGATATGGATTAGGTTCTCATCCATACCCTAGAGGCTCTTGGGTGTGACAGGGATGGGAATTCCATGTTGCTTGGCATACTCCATCAAATCATTTCAGGATTTGAACCGGTTGTAAAACTCAGGCATCCTCCAGGGGGCGATGGCCTTAATCTGGGGTGCCAGTGAGTAGCAGGTGAGCTCAAAGTGGACCTGGTAGTTCCCCTTTCCCGTGGCGCCTTAAGACATAAGCCTTGCGCTGGGCGATTTCCACCTCTTTGCGTTCTATGCAAGGCCTGACCAGAGAGGTACTAAGGAGATAGCGGTCTTCATAGAGCTCACTGGACTGAGCTCAGGAGGCCAGATAAACTCCTCCACAAATTCCTTGCTCACACCTTCAATGAACACCTTTTTGGCCCCAAGCTTCAGGCCCTTCTTCCTGGCTTCCTCAAAGTCTTCCTTCTGGCCAACGTTGGCCAGGTAAGCGATGACAACATAGCCTTCTTCCTTCAGCCACACAAGGATACAGGAGGTGTCCAGGCCACCACTGTGGGCCAGAAACACGGATCCCTTGCTGGACATTTTGTTTGCAATTGTAGGTAAAGTTTCCTGGATGGAGTCTGCGGTGTTTCTCCCTGTTCCGGTGAACCACTCAGTAAATCCAGGCAGCGGTGGCAGATGGTGGAGCAGGGTGAAGTCATAGAATCTTCCCGGAAATTTCTTGATACTCTACTACTGAATATTTTCTTCCTCTTCTTCCATAATGTTCCCTGAGCCTTTCATCTAGGTGTAGCAGTCTAGAGATACGGATTAGGACTGGGCACTTGTTCTCTTCACTGATCGGCTCTGGATCTCTGAAATAACGTCCATGTACTGTCAATCAGGATTCTTTGCTGTAAAATGAGGGGTATATTTATCAATGGTCAGACTTTCTGAATGATTTAGAACAAAATCAAAATAACTGTTTCCATATTTTATTAAGTATAAATTAAAAAGCAGCTGAAATGCAATGATGGGCAATTTTTTTTTCCTGGATAAAGTGACTCCAGAAGCTACTAGCAACTTTCAACTTTCAACTCAATCTAGAAACAACCAACTGTGGGCACTGATACCTAAAACATGTATTTTATTAAAATTTCCATATTGTTGTAGACATAGCTATTGGCTTAGAGTAGCTGATTGTAAGTCGTGTTCCAACAAGTCAGAAGCAACCAATTGTTTTAAATAAGCTAATTAACAAAGCCTAACTAATCCTGAAAATCAGAAAATTATTCATTCAATATGTTCCTTTTGAGAGGGTTGGCAAAGATCCAGAGATCAGTAGTTAATACCATTTTTTGTCCTTGCAGGGGACCTGTTTTGATTCCCTAAACCAAAATCACAGTTTACAATAGTCTATAACTCCCATTAGAATTATCCAACATCACTTCTGACATCCTTGGGCAGCAGTCCTACATGTAGTGAACAAACATGCTTGCAGGCCGAGCACAAAAACACAAAATAAATAAATCTAAATGTAAATGTCTTTTAAGAAAAGAAAATGATTTGGATAGGTTAAAATATTCTGCTTCCTTCATTTCTTCAACAGTAAATGTGTGATTGGTCTTTATCTAATGCAAAATGAGAGTATTAACTAACCGTCTTTGGTAAATGCTTTCCAGGATTTATTGCCAAGAATGTACTTTCTAATAATTATTTTTGAGGGTGGATTTCTATACTTTACTTGTTTTGTGAATGTATGAACTGTTATATAGCACATAGTAATAATGGTGGTCAGATATGGAAATGATCACATATACACGAGAAATGAAGCAACAGAAATCTAATGTGGAAATGTGCACTGACTTTTCATCGGCAGGAGTCATAGTCACAGGGAGATTCCATTATAATTTCATTTCCTTTTTCTTTCTTTTCTCACACCATTAGCATATGCTTCTCTTGGAGGGACGTTGTAGTTAATGTAGCATAAATTATAAGAATTATGGAAAATAATAACTCAAAAAAATTAGAGCAGCAACTCTTAATAATTTTGCTTAAATATCTGTCCTTTTCTTAAATTTCCAATTGTTATAGTAACATTGCATCCTGACATATAACATTAAAGTAAAACAAAATACTTAGTGACTATGACTGTAGACGTTTTGGGGATAGTCTACCATGATTTTACCATGAAGAAGAATCTGCAGGATTAAGATTCTTCAAAGCCTCCATTTGGGAAATAGCTTTTTAATCAGAGACTCCTCTAAGTCTACTCAGTTCCCATGTGTCTCTCATTGTTTTCTTGCCCTAACCAAAAAAGACCAACATCCTCAAGGTTTTAATTACTTACTAAGTGACTCTTTGGAAAATAAATGAAGTGTTGAATTCTGAATTACAATATTTGGTTAAAATTTTTTGAAGACAATGAAAAATCTAAAACTTTGAATAAACGGGTAGAGACAAACTGATAGGACCAATTAGGGAGAAAAGATAAACGAAACTATCAGGTGTTAGGCTATATTAAATGAGGATATGAAGTGCTATGGACTCTGTACTTGTTTTAAAACATAGTAGAGAAAGTTTACTGAAATGTGGATAACTTTTAAGTAGTATTTTATAATATGTACTCAAGAATATGGAGAATTATGACATTGTATCATCAAAACTCATGTTAAAATCACTTCAATAGAAAAATTACACAATAAGAGAATCATTGGGAAAATCAAAAGAACAATAAAGGACAAATGCAATACACCAGCTTCTATAGAAGTGGCTGGGACTTATCACAGTTAGAGATTCCAGATTAGTATAATATAGATAAGTGATAACTTATAAGATTGGAGAGGAAGGGTAGAATTTTTTCCAGTATGTTAATAATTTTATAATAAAATAGTTCTTTACAAACAAACTCCTACCTATTTTTTTTTCAGGAGAAAGTAACTAACCAATATAAAGTGAAGAAAAGTTCGATGAGCAAGAATCAAAACTGAGGGCTGGAGAGATGGCTCAGTGTTTAAGAGCATTGCCTGCTCTTCCAAAGGTCCTGAGTTCAATTCCCGGCAACCACATGGTGGCTCACAACCATCTGTAATGAGGTCTGGTGCCCTCTTCTGACCTGCAGACGTACACACAGACAGAATATTGTATACATAACAAATAAATAAATAAATATTTTAAAAAAAAGAATCAAAACTGACAGGAAGAGAAAATAGTAAACAAATTTACTCTGGGCTACAAAGTGGAAGAACTGGCAGTGAATAAGACCTCTGGTAAACTTCCAACAGCCAGTTCAAATCCAGTCAAGCAGAGACAAAGGAAAGCAGAGTGAGGGGATCACCACTGTGTTTCACATCAAACCTCACAATGGAGAGAGAACAAAGAGGTGAAGCTCCAGTTGGTCTTAGTTCCCATCACAGGGCCCCTACTTTCCCCATCCAGTGAGAATGATTTCAGCAGGGTGTCAGGGGCCTGAATACCACTTAAAGACTGCACCAAATACAGATATCACTCTATCATATTTATCACATAGTGAAATACATGCAATATTTAGCTAATATGTGATTCTTCTAGGTTTGTCAACCATAGAACCACTGAGGACAAATAATATTTATAGAAATAAACCAATTAAGAATAAATATTATAATAAAATGGAACAGAATAAATTTGAGAGCCAGATATGAACAATGTGTATGTTCATGCCAATATACTCTTGTTACCCCATGTTTGTAAATAAAATAAAAAAAACAGAGTTATTGTATTCATTTTAAAAAACAGCAGGAAAAGATGACATGAACCAGAAATCCTTATTTCTTTAAAGGAAGCATGAACTATATCACTCTACTTCAGCCATTATTTGTTACATTTCAATATTGAAATAAAACTTCAAGAGTTCAGCTGAATTGAACACAGTACTTTGCTTCCTGAGGCACAGGTTTTCCTTTAGTAACTTTTAATGACCTTTTGTTAGGCAACTTCATTTTGTTGGAAGGTAGGTGGCACTGTGAGCACAGGAATCACTGACTCCCCAAACCATAATGAGCCATGGAAGTCTGACATGCACCTTTAAATCAGTGGTTCTCAAACTTCCTATACTTGTGATCCTTTACTAGTTCCTCATGTTATCGTGACACCCCCCAAGCAAAAAATTATTTAGCTTTTACTCTATAATGGTAACTTTGCTATTGTTATGAATGTTAATGTAAATATCTGATATGCAGGATATCGTATATGCAACCCCAAAAGGGTCTGAACCCTTAGGTTGAGAACCACTGCTTTAAGCTAAAGAAAGAAAATCTGAACGCCAATCAAAAATGTCTCCTTACCAGATTAGAGTTTATGTTCATCTTAGAATCAGTGACAGAGAAACACAGATAAATGAAAAGAAGTTTCAACTCTGAAAACATTTTTTCTTGTCTTTTACACTTGACATTGCAGTATGATGGGAACAAAGTGATGTTCACATTCAAATCTGCATTTTATGTTTTCCATGGCAAAATGCTCCTCTGTATCCCCCCTTTAAGCAGTCAGCCTCAAAGGATTTCAATTGATCATTAACTGTTGTGCTATTTTGTGTATGGCATTACAGCAAACAGGATCCTCCATCAGTACACTGTGTGTTTCTGAAGGGTAATACACATTAGATGGCCCCTTTAGAAATTAGAAATTAGGTTTTGTAGTTGACGTGACTATGTAAATCCTGTAGAAATAAACTCAGTCATTTTGTATTCTATGGTCTCTTTATTTTTTTTATATACTTTTGGGAGAGGGTCCAATCCATCTTCCTGTTTTGTCGAAAGCTAGATGGCGCTGTGAGCACAGTGGTCATTAATTTATCAAGAATGTTTGGCATGTGCTTTTAAGGGCAGCAATGTCCTCTGTGCTCAAAATGACTTGCCACGTTCTGCTAACTTTAACAAGAGATGTATGCAGACAAAAAAGAGATTTTACACTGAGAACATATTTTTTCTCACCATTTCCCTATCCTGGAGTTCTGTAGTCTCTTTCCTTGATCTACCTTCATAATTTTAACTTTTCCTATCTAAAATCTAACTCTAAACTCCATGGGTTACCATCCCCCACCAATCAATTACACCGGTTAGTTAAAACCACTTAAAAACATTCTTCTTAGGATGTATGACTTCATTTTTGATGATAAAAGCACAAAATTGTGTAACTCTTACACATACTGGGTGGAAAATAATTGTATAGTAATCCCTTTTGATGAATGGGCTGCTTTGTCTGTTATGGTTTCTCTCTGAATAGTAATCCTTCCATTGTCTTCCTTGGCTTTAGTTTTCATGAATTGCACCTACTGATCTGTGAGTATTCAATTATAAATTGCTTCCTCTAATGGCCCATGAGGGACTATTTAAATGCTGGTTTCACTTACAGAATAATCAACAACCTTGCTATGTGGCTATGCATATCAAAACCACTTGCAGATGTCATTTTCACTAATCAGCATGAATAAGATCAATAACCAAACTACTGCACCTGCTGGTGAAAATGTAGAATAAAGGGATCCTTATCAGCTGCTTGTGAAAATTGTATGCATACATTGAAGATCTTTTTGCATGTTTTATTAAAAACTGAAATTATAAAACTCACAGGTAAATGGATGGAAATAGAAAAAAGAAACCATCCTTAGTGAGATCCTCAGAATTGCAAAGGAGAATATCATATATACTCACTTATATTTGGAGGTTATGTTTTAAGATTTAAAAAGACATCCAAGAATCCAAAGGTAAGGTATAGAGTAAGGCAATATGACAGAGGAAAGAGTTTCCCAAGTAAGGATAAATTCCATATATAATAATGAAGATACATGTGTGGTCATGCTTGAATGGGAACATTAGCTGGATGTAGTGTTGGAAAGCTCAGAGGGAAAACTAACGCTACAGACCATGTAAAATGTGTTATAGAAATTTACTACAGCTGAATTCCTAATATATAACATATAAATTAAAGATATATAAATCAAATCATCAAGTAACTGGTTACAAATCCACATTTCTCGCCGAATCACATAAAATCTCAAAGCCCAGGTATGAGTTACATCTAATTGATTTCATGGACAAAGGTTTCACATGGAAACACACAAAAAATGTGATTCTATTGCTCAGGAAATTGCTTTACAAAAATTCAGGACATGGCCCTATCACTTAATATAACACATACATATCTCATTAAACACGTGTTTAGCATGTGCTTTCCTGAAGGCTTCACATCTACAGAATAGTAATGATGGTACAGGAAGGTCTTCTGCAGGCTTGGTGAGAAATTTAAATATAAGGCCAGCTCTGAACTGTTTGGTCTACAATGGAAGTAAGCAAACACTATTAAGGCCTTAAGAAAGAACATATTTCTGACATTACTCTTTTGTTTGTTTGATTGTTTGTTTTTGTTTTTTTCAAGACAGGTTTTCTCTGCGGCTTTGGATCCTGTCATGGATCTAGTGCTTGTCAAACAGGCTGACCTTAAACTCACAGAGATTCCTCTGCCTCTGCCTACCAAATGTTGGAATTATAGTTGTGGTCATCACTGCCTGGCCTGACATTGCTATTGTATCCAAATACCTGGGAGTAAGTATGACATGAACCTAGGGTAAAGTCAAGTACCGTTGTTTTGCTTATGGAATACTGCAATATAATGATTCTCAAGTCATCTTGAGAAAAGATACCATCTGCAGTCATTTTCTAGATGGTATATAATCACTCTGACAATTCCTGAGCCAGAGTTTGCCTTAGTGTTTATTGCTTTTCCATCTACTGATCATGAACAGACACCTTGCCTATAAGCAAATTCCTAAGAACATCTGTGTTCTCTGATGTCATCTCAATCTCCCCAACAAGATTATGAATAAAGGTTTTATGCTAATGGTCATCTTTACTTCCAGCTTTACCAGGAAGTTTTAACAGTTTCAGTTTCACTCTCTCTCTCACACACACACACACACACACACACACACACACACACACACACACCTGTTCTGGTGGCAAAATTTATGATGTATTATGTGCCATGATTCTTGATAGTGAATAATGTGGCGCTGAAACAAATATCTCCTATAAAATTATGTCGCTGGCTTTATGTTTGGAGACATATTGGTATGAAAAAAAAATAATGGTATCAAGATAAAAGCAAAATGTGTTAGACATCCATAATGTATTTAGGAATTCATGTCTAACGTGTTTTTAAGCATTAAACCTGCTGAAAAATCAATGCAAAATCTTCATTTTCTAAATAAAAGGCAGCTTGATTCATAAGATGACGTTTTCCCTCACGGAATTAACCCTGGAAGCAAAAGACCCTTTTTGATTTAAACTATTTAGTACATAATTTAAACAATGAAATCTTAAAACTGAAAACAGAAGAGTGCTCAATGCCAAGCTCCTGCGACCTGGAAGGGTGACTGTGTTTACTGCTCCGGGGAAATCGCCAATAAAGAGAAATTTTGATTTAAACAACGAAATTCCACACACAACGATATGAGATCTCCTGCAACCTGTAAGTGCGACTGTGTTTGCAGCTCGGGGAAAACAGCAAATAAAGGGGAACTTTCATTTAAACAACGAAATTCCGCGATCAAAGCTACACTGCAGTAACCCGAAAGTTCGACGGCATTTGTTGCTCTCGGAAATCGCCAAGAAATAGAAACTTTCATTTAAACAATTAAATTTCAAGCTCAAAGCTACTCGGCTGAAACCCGGAAGTGCGCTGGTATTTGCTGCTCGGAGGAAACCGCAAAGAGGGAGAATCTTCGGTCCTTGTGGTGGTTTCCTCCCCTTTGCTTTGCAGCCTCGGCTGCCGGTGACGCACATCCGGTAGCGCGTCTTCTTTTTTTTTCCTTTTTATTTATATTTTATTGCTTTATAAATAATACCATTCAAATTTTCCACTTCCTCCCCTCCTCTCCTTAACCCCCCACTCCCCCACTCAGCACCCCAGCGCGTCTTTCCGAGGGGTGAATGGACCTCGAGAACCGTTAGCAGATTTGGGGAGGGCAGCGAAAGGTAAAGGAGATCAGTTTCTAAATCCACGCCTCAGAATAATCTAGGGATATGTTTAGAGAATAATTGTAATAACGAAGGAGAACATCGCCGTAAAGAACATCACAGTCCGGTGCCATAGACGAAAGGAGGCTGAGGAAGAAAGATGAGGAGATCATAGGGACAAAAGTTGTCTTTTTGTGATTTCGCCCGCATCACCTTTTGAGAAGCAATTAAGTTATCAATGACAGAAGATTATAATACATAAAATATAATGCTATAATTTCTGATATATTTTAATTATTTTTATATTTTAATGTCAATTTAAAATCTTTTATTTTCACAAATACAACAAAGTACATATCTCACCCTTTAACAAATAGCTGCGACTTACTCCTCTAACAGTTGTAGATTTTACATAGTAAAGCAGAAAACAAATTGAAGCTTAAAAAGCAAAGAAATACAGATCCCTCTCCCCTGTTACAGATAGAATCAGGTTAAGTAACTGGTTTTCTATGGAACTATATGTCTCTACACATGCGGGTTTTAAGTTTTTGATATGGATACAGATACATTTTGTATGTTGCTAAATAGTAACTGTGTGAATTGGGAAACACTGGGTAGTCTTTTTTATAAACTAATTTATTGCTTTTTATGGGAAAACTAGCCTGTGTGTTTCAAGATTACCAATACATTGTGAATGTCTATGTCTGAGTGTATTTAAAGCAGACAGAATGCTATTAAGACATGTAATCCATGGTGTATTAGAGTTTACAGCACATGTACCCAAGACTTTCTTTGTTTTAGATTCAGCTTTAAGAAGTCAGGTATATTTGCAATGTTTTGCTTTATCTCTTATCATGCCATTTTCCCATAAAGCTTTAACAGAATTTCTGTATTCTTTATGTTGAATGGTTTCATACTTATATACCAAGGGGACTTTCTTTACTGACACAACTATTTTGTGTTTTGTATATTTCTTATACTTTTATAGACAACTTCTTCTTTAGGTTATGAAATTTTTCTCTATGATTTTTTTGATAGATTTTTCTGGGATTTTGAGCTGGGATTCTTCTTCCTCTATTCCTATTATTCTTAAGACACTGTTCATGGTGTCCCAGATGTTCTTTAAGTTTTGTGTCAGGAGTTTTAGATTTAAGATTTTCTTTGCCTCATGTATTCTTGTCCTCTACTGTATCATCAATATCTGATATTCTCTCTTCCATCTTTTGTTTTCTCTTAGCCTAGCTTATTTCTGTATCTCTTATTTGAACCTGTAATTTTTTTCATTTCCGTCATTTCCCCAGATTGTGTTTTCTTTATTGTTCTACTTCTTTTTCTGATTCCTGAAAAGACTCATTCATTTATCTAGATGGTTTATTTCTGTTTCACTGGATTTCTTCAAAGGATAGATTCATTTTCTCCTTAAGAATCCCTCTCATCTCTCTCATCTTCATATAGGCAGTTATGCACCTTTCCAGTGCTTGAGCAATGCTGAAGTATTCAGGGACTACTTTGATAGGGTTGATGGTCTCCAGTATAGAAATATTCCCCTCACTGTCATTGTCTATTTTTTTAAGTTGATTTTATTGAGCTCTACATTTTTCTCTGCTCCCCTCCCTGCCTCTACACTTCCCATCAACCCTCTACCATGGTCCCCATGCTCCCAATTTACTCAGGAGATCTTGTCTTTTTCTACTTCCCTATTGTCTGTCTTTTTATGCTGCTATCCAGGCATCTGGGTTTTGAATGATTATAGACCTATTGCTGATTTCTGGTTTTGTCTTTGTTGGTTATCTGTTTTCCTTTCATGTTTCTGTTTCCTCTCTTTCCATGCCCTACTCAGTTACTCATTCACAGGTAATCCCTGCTGATGTTTCATGCTGTGATAAAGAGATGAGTTGGTGTAGAAAAGTGGGAGGAGGAGATCTTTGTGATCCTTTGATAATGGGCCAGAGATGAAAGAGAGACCACAGCAGGTACTCTCTTAAGATCCAGGGATGATAATGGGGAAATAGGGATCAAAGAAACAGAGGAAGAGATGATTCTACATAGTTATACTATCTTGTTCCCTGTCAGGAGTGGTTTTGGAGTTAGCAGGGGTGCCTGCTGTTATTTGGGGCAGGCATAAAGCAGAGCCATGAAAGGAAGTTGGGAGAGGGAGGTCTGTGCAATTCACAAGAGACATGCGAAGGCTGGGGGAGGAATACAGAAGCAGTTTTTTTTTTCAGTACTAGTGATGAGAATGCAGAATTGGATTAGTCAGAGAGGAAAGAGTGGTGAAGGCCCTTCGACAGGTTATCTGTTTCCCTAACCTACTCAACTGATAAGTTTTCAGGTACTATGTAATGGTGTTGGAGGCTGGGATAATGGGATGATTTTGGGGAAGGAAAATTGAATGAGAAGATTTTTGTGATACTTTGGGAATGGGGTAAAGATGAATATGGGCACAGGGAAGAAGATACCTTAATTAAGGGAGCCCTTTTGGGGTCAGCAAGATGCTTGGCTCTAGAGGGGTTCCCAGGAATCCACAGGGATTTCCCCAGCTAAGAAACTGGATGCAGGAGAGGGTGCCTGAACTGGCCTTGTCCCGTATTCAGACTGATGACTATCTTGAATATCACCATAGAACCTTCATCCAGCGACAGATTGAGATAGAGACAGAGACCCATATTGGAGCAATTGAAGAGCAGAAGGAGGCAGAAAATGAGCAAGGAAGTCAGGATCACGAGAGGTTGGTCCACCCACTGAGACAGTGTGCCTGAGCTAATGGAAGCTCACCAAATCCAGTTGGACTGAATCCTAATGAGCATGGGATCAAACTGGACCCTCTGAATGTGGCTGACAATTGGGACAGACTGAGAAACCAATGATAATTGCACTGGGATTTGTCTCTATAACATGTACTGGCTTTTTGGGATCCTATTCTATTTGGATGCATACTTTCCTAAGCCTGGATGGAGGGGGAAGGGTCTTGGACTTCCCACAGGACATGGTAACCTGCCCTCTCTTAGGACTGGAACAGGAGGAGGGAGGGTGAGTGGGGGAATGGAAGGGAAGTGGGAGGAGGGGAGGAAGTGGAAATTTTGAATAATTTAAATTATAAAGTAATTAAAAATTTTAAAAATATTAAATACTGCAATAAATAAGTTTATAGAAAAAAACAAAAAAGAAACATGATATACATTACAATTTCTATAAGGAAAATGTAAGTATAGTGAAGAAATTCTGGACGAAAGCAAGACTGAAAACTAGCTGGGAAAACTTCATATTCTGCATGTCCATATTCAATATCAAAGCATTGTAGGTGGCTGATTTTTCAGTGGACTGCTGTGTCATTAATAACGATACAGAGCCTTATTATTAATCATAAAAACTTATCCAATAGCATATTCTTCTTCTTTCTAACTATCTCTCAAACTTAAATTATCTCATTTTTATATTTTATAACATTTCTATCTCAAAAAGTCTTTTTAAGTAAATATTTTAAATGTCAGATTCTGCAGATCTCTTAACATTTGAGGACTATCTATATATTGGTTATATCTGATTAGATAAATTTTGTTTTTAGTTATTTTCTTTAAGTTTAACTTTGGAAACATAAGGGGCAAGGTAAACCATTGTCACAGGAACTGATTATGTCAGTACTTAGCATTATAAAAATGAAAGAACTTGATCATTCCTTAACATTCTGAATAGGTCGTTATAACCTTAAATATTTATCCTGACATAGAATATATGTTAAAGGAGAGTTAAATCATATATGAACTATGTTATAACATATTTAATCATACACTTTTATTATCATATAATATTACATAACAAATTAAAATACTTGAGACTTGTCTTTTTTGTCTAGAAGGACATACAATGAACAGAGTTCATTAAGACTGTTTAAAGGAGCTCATAATGACTGTTTAAAACATTTATATATTAGTAACATGCACACATATACATAGTTGAATTTAAGTTACACATAGAGAGAATTAAAGCTGGTTCACATTTACACATATAAAGTTAAATATATCATATATGTGTTGTTAAGTAGGTGTTAAATAACAATTTGTTAGGTCAGACAAATGGACAAATGTTAAGACTTAAGCTTGCCCTTGCTAAATGTGGCAGTTTTCCACATGACTGCCCTTAGTAAAGATGGCGGCTGGGTCATTTGTACTGACTGTCTTTGTCCTTAGCCAAGATGGCTCTTGCCCGTATATTGTAAGGTAGTAACAGACCATGTGATGTTTTTCAGATTTGAAGTAAAAAGCCTTACAGATTTTAAACCATATGCATTTAGCAAGAGACTCAGACAGGACATGTGAACTCAGGCATTCAAAAGAGTCAGAAGCCCTCACATGAGGCCACACCATTTATACACATTTTAACACACATTTTCCCCAAACATATGTGATGTGGTATTACCCTCTATATGCTGTTAATACCATTGGTTAATAAAGAAACTGCCTTGGTCTGATAGGGTAGAACACAGCTAGGTGGAAAAAACTAGACTGAATGCTGGGAGAAAGAAGACAGAGTCACCGAGAAGCCATGGAGTTGTCCACCAGAGACAGAGGCACTGAAACTTTGCTGGTAGGCAACAACATTGTGGTGATGGACACATTAATGGATAAGGATTGACTTAAGATGTAAGAGTTAGTCAATAAGAAGCTAGAGCTTATGGATCAAGCAGTGATTTAAATAATATAGTTTCCGAATGGTTGTTTTGGGAGTCTAGGTGGCTGGGAAATGAACAAATATCCTCCTACAACAAATTGACACAGCAACTAAATCCATTTAACCTGAGAGAGCTTGAAAAGTAATTCTAGACATTAAAAAACAAAGTTTAACTGCATTTTTTTCCTGCTGGCTTTGTGCCAAAGCTCCTTTTACAGAGGTTTTCCTGATTCAGTGATTGCAACAAAAAAGGTGTGCAGTTATAAAACAGAGAATTGCTGAGACATTCTACCAGCATGAACTCTCACTCTTTCAGGAGGCTGAGCACTTGAACTGGGTTTCTGGGTAGCATGCTGCAAGTTACTTGGTGGCAGCATGGACGGTGGTGAGGATGGCTCCAACTCAGCAGTCACAGAGACATTGGACAGACTTCTGCCATGTTGCACTGGGTATAGCAAGCAGGCAGGGCCATTTTTGACCTAGCAGTGCCACAGCTTAGGTTTTTAGGAAGTGCTTAGCAGTTTAATAAGCAGTCCTGTTCAGAAAAGGATTACAGATACACAATAAGGACAAATTCAGATGGAATAGACCTCTAAATGGGCCACAGTGCTGTATAACTACAGCTTCAGAAGAAAGAAGAAAAAGAATATAGAGAATTGGAAAAGAAGTAAAATGTATAAAAAATGAAACAAAGTTTTTAGAGGGGCAGAGCAGAGAAGTCATAGATAAAGAAATAAAGAAAAATAAGCCACATAGAGATGGTAAATACTTAGGGAGTCTGAATTATGTATATTACTGTGTTCTCATTTAGGTTTTTGACTGTGAAGGAGCTAAGTACAGAGAGAATTTCATTATATGGACTATTAAGATAAACCAACATAAATGTATCTTGAGTTCACAATATGAATCTAAGGATATGCTGCTTTGGAAAAGAGATTCTGCTTTTGTTTCCACAGAAGATAAAAACCTATGTATTTCTCCCAGACTAATGTTGTTTGATGGACCATGACATTCTGAAATGTCATCATAAACACTCCCAAAAACACTTCACCCAACAAAAAGCAGGAAGCAAGATGTACTGAAACTTTGCTGATAGGCTATACCTCATGGTGATGCACAGATTAATGCAGATGAGTTAAATTAAGATGTAAGAGTTTCCTAGTAAGAAGCTAAAACCAATAAACCAAGCAGTCATTCAAATAATATAGCTACTGTAGGAGTTGCAGAAGGAAACCTGCAACAGGCAACTGCTTTGCATTAGACTGGTCTATACTCTGTGGGTGGCACAGAATAGAACCATGAAGGCCAGAAATATGTCTGGCATCTCTTGGGTTGCATCATTGTCCAGAGGGGAGTCGTGGGCAATGCAGAACCAACAAGTTGCAGCAAGTACTAGACATGTTGAGTGGGAGGTACAGGTTCAGGGTACCAATGGTACACCTTCAGCAGACTCGCAGATTGCCTGGAGCCAGTACAGGGAGAAAGAACAGAGATAAAATTTGGAGTGAAGATAAGGGTTAACAATAGTGTATCTTCTTTATCTATCATATCACTGGAAAAATGTTGTGAAGGTCCTGTGACATACTTGGATATTGGGTGCTGATAAACAGTCATGTGAACTGATATCTGAGGGAAAAATTGGGGTATGTGTATTTTTTGTGAGTGAGGTAAAGATAAGGTCAAGATGCTGAACTATAGCTTCCCAGATATTCAACGTGAGTAAACAAGATGGTACAAACTGGCTAGTGGGTCATCACCCAATTGTCCAGGAGCTGTTATGAGTAGGATGGCACTGTAGTCTTCATCCTCATGTATGGACAGGGGTCAATAGAGTTCTGAAACTGAGAGATGTGTGGTTGCCCAGTAATTGGGCCTGTTGGTGCGGCCAAAAGATGATAAATGAAGGTTGAGAGATGAATCCTCATTCATGAAAGCGTAGCCAAAAATGGACGGGGGGAGGTTTACTGTTATTGATTTTGGTGGTGTTGGATAGAGGCATCCAGTGATTGTTCAGTTGGAAAAGTGACCAGATTGAAAGTTACTGGGTCATGACAAACCTCAAACTGCCAGGGCAGGAGGAACTACCAGCAAAGCCTACAGAGTCTCTCACAGCACCAATGTTATGGTATAGCACAATATGGACCTTGACAGGCTGGGTCCCAACCATGGCAAGAGAGAAATAATGACACCATGTAGTCAGAGATTACATAGGGAGTTTATTGGGAGAGCAGAATGAAGTGTGGGAAGGGAAGGAAGAGAGGAAGCGAGATAGGTTGCATAGAGTGACCTTACAGGAAGAGAGAGAGAAAGTAAAGGAGAGAAGAAAGGGGGAGATGAGAGATAGAGGTGCATGTAGACAGAGAGATAGAGAGAGGTGAGTGGTAGAGAGAAAGAGGAAGAAAAAGAAGAACAAAAATTATGTGGAATATTGCTTTTTAAATTGACATGGTGAGACCACACAGGTGGCCAGGCTACTGTCTGTCATGCATGTAGGGGCTATGTATCCTGGAAGGTCCCCCATTTGGTAGGGCCAGGTGTGCCTGAATTATAAGAAGTTAGTAGCTTTCACATAGTTGAGATTTTATAGTTTTTATTACGGTTAAGTTTGAACCTTAAAAACACTATTCCTTATCATCAAAATGAAACTTTAATCCATAAATATATTCACAAGGACATGGAGGTCAAACATATAATTTTCAGTTAGCCTATAATAGCCTATATATACCTTAGAAAATTATAGACCTTATATTTCAAAATGTATCTTATTTATCAAATATATGTTGCTATTTAGTTAAATATTTTAGTAGTCTGGTGTTAGCAAACATATAAGTAGTTAGATATGTATCACTAAGCCAACTTTTTGTTTACTTTAGTAGACCTTTACAATCATAAATTTATTGTTATATATGTGAAGAGAGAGGAGAATCATATGATCAAGTGGGGGGGTCAAGATTATGATAGGGAAAATCAGAGACAATTTCCTCTTGCTAGTAGAAGCTCACAGACTCTGGAGTGACAGCTGTAGAACCTACATAAAACTGAACAAGACCCTCTGATTGTCAGTGGTAATTGTGTGTCTTGATCTGTTGGGGGCACTGGAAATGGGACCAGGACTCATCCCAAGTGCATGAATTTTATCCTGATGTGCCATCAGCTAACATTGAGGCAAGCCATGTGACTGTTACATAAATGTCATTTATTGTACATATTATGATAGAGAAGACCTAATTTTTACATAAGAGCTGAATCATATGGGTAGCAGGCTATGGTTAATTTAAATTACTTATGTACAGATTTAGCTGTCTGCTTTTCATTACAAGTTGAAGATAAATTAATATTATATATTTTATAGGTTTTTAAACCATGACTAATGAATTTCCAACTGAGATAAAAAATTTATGTAAAACAGAGATATCGTTCCTGCATTGATTTGTTCATGAGGTTACTTAAAATATTGAATGTCTTAGAAATATCTAATAAAAGCTCATTGATTGTAGCAATTTCAGATTATTGAGTTGTACCATCTGGAGTACAATCTTTTTGTGGTGAATATGGGATTTGTCTGTAAAATACATGTTCTTTGTCATTTTGTAGGGACCTCTATAAAGTCAAGAAAAACAATCTTTATAAAATTTTTAGATGTAAATTAGATAATTCCTCTGTGATACCATTAAAATATTTTAAAAATTATTTTGGATAGTGAGTCTTTGTAGATCCTGAGTAACATGAAATATAAACTCCCAATTATAATCAGTGTATAAGAAGTAATTGAATTCGTTTCATTTAGAGATATTTTCTGTATGATTATTCGTAGTGAGGGAATATTTCTATGAGACACAGTTTCAGCAGCAGCAATATTTAATACGTTAATATTGCCATATATTCACATAGTACAGTTTTGGTAAAAAGTTTTAAGATGATAATTAACTTAGCCTCGTGAATAAAATAATGCTCAAGACATGTTTACCTGAAGCTACTTGTAAAGTACATATTGCTTTGCCTGTTATAAAGTTTTGTTGAGTTTGAAACAATGCTCCAGATAAGGAGCTAGGGAAATGACTGGGAAAAACATAATGACCTGACTCTGAGATAACACAGATGTCACTTGGGCTGTTGCAAATTTAAAATGATGTTTCTTACAAGGATGAGTTTTATGGCATAGAAACAATGCTCAAAGTTTTATGGAGACATGGTCTGTGATAAGAAAAACAATTGCTGGAAGACACAGACAGAGCCTGAGTTATCAGAGAGCAAAGGATCACCACACTGTAAACTACACCCATTCCGGCATTTCAGAAACAACATTTTAAACATCTCTTACCTTTGAAGTATTCTTTGTTGCGGGTTTAATTCTCCTGGGTCTTCCAGTGCTTATCTATCTGTGTGCACTTTGTGAACTCTACAAACCTTGTTTTGTTTTTTTCTCCATTTATACCCAAGATATATTACTTATTTCATTAGCTCTGACTGTGGCGATCTCTGTGCCAGTAAGCCAAATGAATCCATAAATTGTTTGGCTATAATAAAAGCATAGAGAGCCGCAGGCAGAGGGCTTATCTTCAGCAAAACATCACTTCCTTTTACAATCACTTCCCCTTCTTTGTCTTTAAAAGTTATCTTTGAAAGCCAAGAATGCAGGTATATGGAACATTGTAGTCCAGTCAAGAAGTCTTTTTCCTTAAGGGCAGTTGTGAGAACAAATTACTACATCCAGAGAGCTACAATTAAGCTTCCCTGAGGAGAATTTGCTACTCCACACAACAATTTTCAGACTGTTCTAGTGAGGGCTACAGGAGTCAATCATTGATGCTTTCAGGGGCAGGACGTACAATTTTTTTCCAAAAAGTTCTAGATTGGGATATGTAGGTGAAAGAAGAGTAGCTTATGCACCATCTGAAAACAGGTCAGGCATCTGAGTTATGAGGCCAAGTATAGATTGAGGAAAGAACATCCCTCAGCTCATACAACTATTTTACACAGCTTGCAGAGCCCAGTGGTACAAACAGAGACAATGAGTCTTCCTAAAGTCCCAAATATAGAGATTCAGATTCCTTTAATAAACACTTTTGGGCCCTGGACTGGAAGGTTGTGACCCTTTCCAGATTTCCCATTTAATACTAACCTGGCAAACCCCAAATTCTCACTAATTATTGACTCCTGTCCCCTTAGAGAATCTCTGCTTTTCCCAGTAACCAATGAAAAAATTGAAAATCTTCTTGTTTTGGAGGCATGCCATGTGATAGAACCAGCTTTGAAGAGCAGTGTTCATAGTACAAAGCTCACAAAAGCTCTGATTTCTATGAGACAGTGCTATGGGCCCTCAAGTTCCTCTATTTCTATTTTCAGAGTGCCATTGTACAAACACTTTTCAGGTCCCCCATCAAAATATGGGGCAAGAGTCCATACTATTTCACAGATTCATACACCAAGTCAGGTGCATCATTGCTATGCATCATTTTAGCTGGCTGAAGACTTATGAATGAATCATCGTTGCTTGTCCTAATTTTGATTTTCTGATTGGCAGCTTTCCTAAGTCCTTGACTTCTACTTGGGTGGAACTGGATGAAAGTGCACCACCTAGTCAGTGTGGAAATTTCAATATCAGGAATGGAATGATGACAGAGGCAGGAACACATACAGAAGAATATTCATGAAAGGAAAGTATATATGCCTCCTTGTGCACTGTAGAAAACAGCCCTGTGGAAAACATAAAGTGGAAAATGAGGTCTTAAAGGAAGCAAGTGATGGGGAAGGGAGGAAGAGAACATGAGGGAAGAGGATGGCTGAGATGGGGGAAGCACAGAGAGGGAGAGCATGAAAAGAGACATCTCGACTGATAGAATCATTAGGGAGCTAGGAAGAAATTTGGCAGTAGAGAAATTCCCAGGAATCCACAAGGAATGACCCCAGCTCAAAACCTAAGCAAGAGTTTAGAGGCCCTCCCCTATCATCTCACTGATGAGTATCTTAAATGTCATTCTAGAACCTTCACCCAGCAACTGATAGAAGTACATGCAGACATACACAGCTAGGTACTTGGTCTAATTCCCAGAGTCCATTTGAAGAAAGGGAGGAGAAATAATATGCAAAGGGATAAAGACCATGATGGAGATACCCACAGAAACCCCTGACCTGAGCTAAATGGAATTCAGTGACTCTGGACAGACAGCTAAGGAACCTGCGTAGGAACAAACTAGGCCATATGAATGTGGGTGAACATTGTGTGTCTGGGATAGTCTGTGGAGCCATTGGCAGTGGGTCGAGGATTTTTCAATAGTACTTGAACAAGCTCTTTGGAGCCCATTCTCATAAGTGGGATAATTTTCTCAGTCTATGTATTGGATTCAGGTCCTTAGTCCTGCTTCAAAATAATGCTCCAGATTTTGTTGACTCCCCATGGGAAGCCATACTTTCTCCTGGGAGAAGATGGGGGTGGGTAGGGAGGATGTTTGATAGAGCAGGAGGAGGATAGGAAGACACAACTGGGATTTGTCCAAAGAATGAGAGAAGATTGTTTTAAAAATATATTGAGATGTGCCACACTTTCTTTATCCATTCTTCTGTATGGCAGCATCTAGGTTATATCCAGGTTATGGCTATTATAAATAATGCTGCTATGAACATAGTTGAACAAATGCTTTTGTAGTATGATTGAGTATCTTTTGGGGTATATTTCCAAGAGTGGTATTGCTGGATCCTGAGGTAGGTTGACTCCCAATTTTCTGAGAAACTGCCACACTGATTTCCAAAGTGGTTGCACAAGTTTACATTCCCACCAGTAATGGATGAGTGTTCACTTTACTCCCACATTCTCTCCAGCATAAACTATCATTGGCGTTTTCGATTTTAGCCATTATGACAGGTGTAAGATGGTGTCTCAAAGTTGTTTAAGTTTGCATTTCACTAATAGCTAAGGAAGTTGAACATGTCTTTAAGTATGTTTTGACCATTTGAAATTCTTCTGTTGAGAATTCTCTGTTTAGTTTAGTACAACATTATTAATTGGCTTATTTAGAAATTTAATGTCTAATTTATTGAGTTCTTTATATATTTTGGAGATCAGACCTGTGTCAGATGTGAGGTTGTTGAAGATCTCCCTTTCAGAAGGTTGCTTATTTGTCTTATTGACAGTGTCCTGATGTGTTGAAATAAGCAGCGGCAGGGCTGCGTCCCCAACACCCCGGCCGCTTGCACGGCTAGCTTTACCCGAAATAATTACACGGACAAACTGTATTCTTTTAAGCACTGCTTGGCCCATTAGCTTCAACCTCTTAACCCATTTCTAATCATGAGAGTAAGCACCCCAAGGTGCGCTTACCGGGAAGATTCTAGCCTACATCCTTCTTGGGTCGGAGTTTCATGCCTCTGCCTCAGAGAGCAGAGCTATCCCGTCTGCCCGCTAGACATGAGCATGGTGTCTCTCTCTGAGGCATCTGGCTCTGAGCGGAGCTGCATGCTTTCTGACCTCACTTCCTCTTCCTCTCAGCATTTTCTTCTGTTTACTCCACCCACCTATGTTCTAACCAATCGGGCCAAGCAGTTTATTTATTGCTTAGCCAATGAAATCAACAGATTGATATATGACACTCCCACATCACTGATGGAAGAAGGTCATTGGTTAAAAAATAAAGAAACTGCTTGGCCCTCATAGGTTAGAACATAGGTGGGTGGAGTAAACAGAACAGAATGCTGGGAGGAAGAGGAAGTGAGCTCAGACTCGATAGCTCTGCTCTCCAGGGCAGACGCGATGAAGCATGCCACCAGGTCAGACATGCTGAATCTTTCCCAGTAAGACTGGTGCTACACAGATTATTAGAGATGGGTTGTTCTGGATATGAGAATTAGCCAGTAAGGGCTAGAGCTAATGGGCCAAGCAGTGTTTATTATTAACAAGCAGTGCTGTTATTTCTGGTGTAAAGCTACCTGTGCGGGAGCCGGGCAGGACGAAAAGCAGGCCCGCAGCTCCCACAACAGTGTCCTTTGCTTTACAGAAGCTTGACACTTTCAGGAGGTACCATTTATTCATTATTGCTCTTATTGTCTGTGCTACTGGGGTTATACTTAGGAAGTTGTCTTCTGTGCCCATGCATTGAAGGTTACTTCCCACTTTATCAGGTTCAGTGTGGTTGGATTTATATTGAGGTCTTTAGTCCATTTGGACTTGAGTTTTGTTCATGGTGATAGATATGAATCTATTTTCATTCTTTTAAATGTTGACATCCAGTTATGCCAGCACCATCTGCACATTAGAGTACTACTCAGCGGTAAAAAAAAAATGACATCTTGAATTTTGCATGAAAATGGATGGAATTAGAAAACACTATCCTGAGTGAGATAACCCAGACACAAAAAGATGAATATGGAGTGTACTTACTCATTAGTGCATGATAGCCATAAACAAAAGACATTGAGCCTATAGTTCATGATCGTAGAGAAGCTATGTAATAAGGTCGACCCAAAGAAAAACATATATAGATCTACCTGAAAATTGGAAGCAGACAAGGTTGCCTGACAAAATGTGAGAGCATGGGGGTGGGATGTAGAAGGAAGAGGAGAATGGGAGGGTTGGGTAGACCTTGGGGGAATCTGATAGTTGAGGTGGAAGAAGGACATATATGAGAGCAAGGAAAGAGATATCTTGATTGAGGAAGCCATTTGTGGGTTAGCAAGAAACCTGGCTCTAGAAAAATTCCTAGGAATCCACAAGGATGACCCCAGCTAAGACCCTAAACAATAGAGAAGGTGCCTGAACTGGCCTTGCTCTGTAGTCAGACTAATGATTATCTTAAATATCACCATAGAACCTTCATCTAACAACAGATGGAAACAGAGGCAGAAACACACATCAGAGCACTGGACTGAGCTCCCAAGGTCCAGGTGAAGAGTGGAAATAGGGGGATTATGATCAAAGAAGTCAAGAATATGAGCACTTCATCCACTGAGTGTGCCTGAGCTAATGGGAGCTCACCAACTCCAGCTGCACTGGGAATGAACAAGCATAGGATCAAACTATTCCCTCTGAATGTGGTTGACAGTTGGGGCAGACTGAGGGGCCAATGACAATGGTACTGGGATTTGTCTCTAAAGCATGTTCTGGCTATTTGGAATCCTATTTTCTCTATATGTATACCTTGCTCAACCTGGATGCAATGGGGAGAGTTTTGGACTTCCTACAGGGCAGGGTGCCTTGCAATCTCTTAAAATTGGAGGGGGTTAGGGAGAGAGTATATGGAGGGTGTAGGAGGGAAGTGGGAGAAGGAAAGGAAGTGGGAATTTGAATTGGTATGTTTTAAAGTAATAAAATAAAATAATAATAATAAACAAATTGAGAAAAGAGAAAAAATAATACTGTATCATATGACCCCAAAATGAAAAAAAAACAAGGAAATCTCAATTTTTAGTATACTGTCCTACACTATTCAAAACATCCTTCCATTCACCTTTTCTAAGAATCCTTCTTTGTGGATCTTAATGTCTGAGACATTCCCCTGATATCCAACAGGCCTCATTCTTTGAATTTAGATTTGATTTTGGAAATGTCCCTGGGCTAAGCGTTGAGAGAACTAAGGTCCTAGGGCTGTTAGCCACATCCTTGTAAGGGAACATCAACAACAGAGAATTTATAGTAGGTTTTTTTGTAGGGTTTTTGTATATCAGGGATGACTTTTTTCTCACAGTCCCAGCATATCTCTCTCTCTCTCTCTCTCTCTCTTTCTAACTTATCTCTCTGTGTATTTGTCTGTGTTTGTATCTTATAGAATCAACTTATTATTTGGTTATATGTATATGTATGTTTAGCACTGGTTAGAATATTGAAGAGCTCATCCCTAGAAAGAACTCATTCTTCCTCTCTCAGAAGTCATTGATAGTAGTTCTTCCTCTAGGTATAGGATCATGTGAAATTCCCTCCACATATTTCAGCTATATATGTTGGGATATCAGCTTATATGCTCATTACACAGATCATTTGTGGAACTAGGAAGCATCTTTTCTGTCAAGTTAAGAAAACAATAACTTGATACTTAGTCATGGATAATTTTTTGGTTCATCTTCAGTGATTTTCCCAGAATTTTAATTGTAGGGCTTTATTTTAGATGTATCAATTGGGGGTAGACACCTCACTGTCACATATTCTCTGCACTTTGATCAGCTGTGGAATTCTGTCATACTCTCTCTCTACTGCTGTGACTATCATAGACTCTAAAGGAGAATCTACTATGTCACATTCCCAAACTAATATAATATCTAATTACATATGAATTCACTTACCCTATATTCAGAATTAAGTATAGTTATTATCAGCCATTAAATATTTATTATATTTCTGAAAAATAAATATTTTGAAACAATTTCAACACTTAATTTTTAATATAACAATAAAAGTATAAAAACCACAATATAATTCTTTTTTATTTCTTATTAAATTCTGACATACTTATATCCCATTCTCTTTGTTTACTATGTATGCCTATAAATGTACTCACCTAGTTCCCTCTTTTAACCCATGCCCTGCAATTCACTCTATGATGTACTTTATTATTTTTGAACCATTGCTAAAATAAGATGCTTCTACATCTTGACTGTTTTTGTTCATGACATTATGTCATTATAAATTAGTGAAGAAACTGTACCAGGTGTGGAATATTGCTGTGATGAATCCAACCATATTATTTTCTTAGAAAAATGAGGAAGGATGCGATGATTTCGGCAGAGTATTCCATTTAGTGGTGTATGCAGTTATTAGTGGGCCATTTTTGTAGGAATGCTAGGAGTAAAATAGCCAGTAGTACATTCAATTTATGAGGTTTCAGTGCAAATAGTGTTTTTATTACCAAGTGAGCTAAAGGACATTTCTGCTATATTTTGAAAAAAAATGTGAGTGATTCTTGCTCATCTTTTGAGAATTTGCATAATACTGAATTAAAAAGCAATGGACTGATTTCTTTCACGGAAGAAATTTCCAAAGAGCAGAACACTAAAGACTTGTGTAGGGCTACTGTTGATTTTTCTTATGGGAATCTACAAAAAAAATGAGAATCTCACCTAGGGTATAATAAAACAGGACTGACAAAAAATTAACGAAATGATTTCTAAGGACATTCTGCTATACTCACATAGAGGTCCTTTTGCCAGTAGCCATCAGAGAGGCTTCCTCCAGCAACAGAGATCCTAGACATACATTATGCAGGGAGAAAGTTGAAAATTGGAGATCTCCACTTGTTTCCTTCCCCTCAAAGTTCAGGAAAACCTACAGATAAAAAGGAGAAAATATTTTTGGAGACAGAGGCTATTGAGAACTCTAGCAAAACATGGCCCACTGAAGTTGCTAAGTAGGGCTCATGTGGCCTCAGAGAGACTGAAGAGGCAAGAATTGGGCCTGCAGGGGTCTGCCTCAGGTCTTCTGACTATGTGTTAGAGTTATTAGTTTTGTGTTTTTAGGGGGTATATTAACAGTGCAAATAGATGTATCTCTGGCAGTTTTTCATGCTTATGGGATAATTTTCCTCTTCATTGGTTATCTTATCCTGCCTCCATATAAGCTTATTTGCCTCCTCTTATTGTATATTGTTTTGTTGGGCTTCATTTTTATCCATTGAAGACCTGCTCCTTCCCGAAGGGAAGCAGAGGGAGAGGGTTCTGTGAGTGAGGGAAAGTGTGTGGCAGGAAGCTGGGAGGAGTGGAGGCAGAAGAATCTATTGTCATTATATTTTGTAAAAGAGAAGAATCTACATTTAATAAATGTAATATTCAAAAAAAAAGAAAGAAGGAAAAAACAAACAAGGAAGGCAGAAGAAAACTTCAAGAGTATAGTTTGCAGTGGCAGTTGCTCTAAGAATCTAAAATTTTGATCAAGTCACACTTTGAAAAAAATAGCTTTAATTTTAAAACATTTTAACTGCATTTAACAGCAGTATCTCAACATTTAGGAGCACATGCCAGCGGTGGTGGTGCACGCCTTTAATCCCAGCACTTGGGAGGCAGAGGTAGGCGGATCTCTGTGAGTTCGAGGCCAGCCTGGTCTACAAGGGCTAGTTCCGGGACGGGCACCAAAAACTACGAGAAACCCTGTCTTGAAAAAAATTAAAAAAATTAGGAGCCCATTAAAAATGGTATCCTTGATCAAGACACCATCCTACTAAGCTGTAATTTGTAATGTGCTTAAGGAGTTTGCTCTTTATAGTAAACTGTCAACATAACTATGAGATGCCATTCAGGTTTTACTGGTTTTAGAGACAAGAAACCGGGTTGGGTATGATGATTCATTCTCCATGTCAGTCTTTCCATTTGGGTAGGGCTATTGATTGAATTTCTCCTTTGGTGTCTTGCAACCCACATCTAGGCATTATGAGCTCCAGTCATCAGAGAAAATGTCTCTAGGTTAGTTCCAGCCCAATTTCTGTAATTCCTCTGCTCTAAATGTGGTGTGGTCAGAAATAAGGGCTTAACCTGTAATACCAGGAAGTATCAATAACAATGCCAAAAATCAATAGTCCTTTTGGAATCCCTTTGACTATCTGAGAAACAGTTTAAAGGGGTTACTTATGGTTGTAAAGCATACATTCTTTTTTTCTATTTTTTTCACTTTTACTTTTTAAAATTTATTTATTTATTTATTAAAAATTTTCACCTCCTCCCATCCTCCCATTTCTCTTCCCCTCCCCCAATCCCCATTCCCCTCCTTCTCCAGTCCTAAAAGAAGTTAGGGTGCCCTGCCCTGTGGGAAGTCCAAAGCCCACCCCCCTACATCCAGGTCTAGGAAGGTGTGCATCCAAACAGACTAGTCTTCCCAAAAGCCAATACATGCAGTAGAATCAAAACCCGGTGTCATTATCATTGGCTTCTCAGTCTGCCCTCATTGTCAGCCATATTCAGAGAGTCTGGTTTGATCACATGCTCATTCAGTCCCAGTCCAGCTGTCCTTGGTTAGCTCCCATTAGATCAGTCTTGTCTCCGTGGGTGGACACACCCCTCACGGTCCTGACTTCCTTGTGCATGTTCTCCCTCCTTCTGCTCTTCATCTGAATTTTGGTAGCTCAGTCCAGTGCTCCAATGTGGGTCTCTGTCTCTATCTCCATCCATCACCAGATGAAGGTTCTATGGTGATATGCAAGATATTCATCAGTGTGGCTATGGGAGAAGGCCAGTTCAGGCCCCTCTCCTCTGCTGCCCAAGGACCTAGCTGGGGACATCCCCTTGGATACCTGGGAACCCCTCTAGAGCCAAAACCCTTTCCAACCCTAAAATGACTCCCTTAATTAAGATATCTTCTTCCCTGCTCCCATTTCCACCCTTCCTCCATCTCAACCATACCATTCCCCGAAGCTTTCCCCAATCCTCCCCTTCTCCTTCTCTCTCTCCTGGATAGAGTTTTAATGTCTAGTTTCTTGAGTTCTTTACATATTTTAGAGATCAGACCTTTGTCTGATGCAGGGTTGGTGAAGATCTTCTCCCATTCAGTAGGTTCCCTTTTTGTCTTAATGACAGTGTCCTTTGCATTACAGAAGCTTCTCAGTTTCAGCAGGTCGCATTTATTCATTGTTGCTCTTGTCTGTGCTACTGGGGTTATTCATAGGAAGTGTTCTCTTGTGTCCATGTGCCATACATTCTTTTGTTAGACATATGGCTCTTGGAGTGAGCATTATCACAATAAATTATATCAATTCTTCCCAAATTCTCCCCATATAGTATAGTATTTTAGTTAAACACAAAGTATCTTTCTTCCGGCCTATCCGTTTATGGCTTTCAGACACGAAAAACCTGCCTTCTTTGGGGACAGCAGACACAAACTCAAGAAGTCAGTTTTAAACACATGATATAGGAATACTAAACTGGACTAAGTCACAGATCTTTTGACCTAAAGTTTGTTCTGCTGCATATGCTAGGACAATGATGCCACAGAAATTGTGAGAGTGGCCAACCAAAATTATTCTCATATGATTTCAGTACTACTTATGAGTTTTAAAGTGTTACATGTTTATATACTCTACAGATTTATGGCTAACAAACTCTCTTTTAATTAGATTGTGTTTGTGTAAAAAGTACACATGGCTGTTATCCAAAACCACTAACTGAACTTTACAAGATCTGCTTCTTTTAACACTGTTCCACTAGCAACATTGGTTTCTACATCTTGTTTCTAAGCAGGAGACAACAATAAATTTACTTCCAGCTGTATATCTGAGAGATTTTTGTGTAACTAATTAAATGTGGCTTAATGGTCAAAGTCACACACAGATTACTTAGATTCTCTGCCCATGATGCATATGTGGATCATGTTCAGAGTAGGGTTTCAAAGGGAAGGCCCATCAGAGAAACTTATTGTTTCAAAGTTCATATGAATTGTTCTACAGATTCTCTTTCTGACCATAGAAGATGGATCCAATGGTGAACAATTACCAATATTTAAGAACTGAAAAATAATTTGAAGTATACATATCTATAAAATAACATTTTACCAATCATCCTTTTTGATGAATATTATGTGAAATATTATCTCAAACACTGAAAAGAATGAATATATTATAGATCTACATGCCTGTGAATATAAACTAAAGAGAATAGAAAGGGACATGAATGAAACCCTTGTTATCAAACTGCTTTTTTTGCAAATATGGAGATCTAAGTTCAATTCTTAGCAGTCACATAAAAAGTGGGGAATATGTAGTAAAACTTAAAATTTCAGAATTTTGGAGGCATGGGTGCGCAACTCCTGTGTTCTCAGTAGCCAAATAAAAAAGGTTAAGGCTCAGTGAGAATTTTTGTCTAAAGTAAAAAATACAGGAGATAAAGATGGAGGAGATCAATAATTAAGATTCCCCATTGATCTTCCAAATATGGCCAGAGTTTGGTTTCCAGAACCCAGATCTGATGGCTTGAAACCACCTGCAACTTCAGCTCCAAGGGTCAAATATCGCTTTTGTATTTGTGAGCAAACACACGAACACATAACACTTAGGTACACACACACATGCATGCATACATATGAGAAAATAAAACAAATATTATTACAAGAAACAGAGGAATATAGAAAGACACCTGATGTTACTACATCGTGCTCAAGGAAAAAAAAACTAAACTAAAAAATGTATATAACAAACAAATGATACAATCGCAAATAAATGAGTTTAGATTTTTAGAGAAATCTTGGACACAGAAAGAGAGCAACACTAGCAAGTAGGTGAACTTACCCAGCAAAACCTGTGCAGAGATTCCATACATAAAGGAGTACGTTCATTACCAGTGTCTCATTACATCAGTCCCTTGCTAATTAACTTTTTCCTTGTTCTTTTCATTTATTATAAATCCCCACAAAGGGCTAACAGAAAATACTGCAGAGAGAATATGTTGAAGACTGTAGTCTGAGAAGGTTGCCAATGCATCAGTGAATTCTGGGATTATTAATTGTAATATAAAGGGTTTACACACACACACACACACACACACACACACACACACACTTACAAAATGGAATATACAGGATAATTTGAGAGTGTGATGTTTGGAGTGAACTCAGGCTAATTTTACAGATGGAATGGAGAGACAGTATGATAAAAATGCATTGATCTCATGTACTAAATTCTCAAAAATATGATGGTGAAAGTATAGCCAACAACATAAATTATATACGTATATTATACACATATATTCTTTACTAAATCATAGGGTACCTAAAATAAAAACTGTGACTGTGACACTTACCTGAATAAAGAAGTATTCAGTATTGCACAAAAATGTAGACAAAGAAAAATAAGAAGACTAATAAAAAACCAATCATATCATAACAAAAGAAAAAGAGTTCAGTCGGCAAAATAACATGTTTTCAATTAACAGAGTCCCTAAGATTGTCCTTCTCCAAATATAAAACTTCTTATGTGACATTAAAGGCAGATATCTGAATAAATAAATAAATTCCCGATTGGACATTTCTGCAAGTGCCTACATTAAACATGAAGCAAGCACATCAAAGTTATCAATATTTTCCTCTAAGTGTACTAGAGGTCTAAGCAGCCTTGATTATGATTCACATATTTATGGATCATGCTGTAATGTGGAGAAGTAATTTGAAAAAACCAAAAAGCATTAAGAAAGAATACATGAATGGCAGTGAGATACTTGGCTATACATATTGGGTTAATAGGTTTCTAAAGACCTGATTTTGATTTTCTATCTCAAAATTAGAAATGAGCACTGCATCCTTGTCCAGCCCCTCTACATGATGTAATTATCTAATCCAGAACAAATATCGATCTAAAATCATCTTTATCCCTGTTCTTGTTTACAAAAACCATAATATGATCACACAGATGTCACCTTAAGAATGTGTGTATAAATTAATAGCAAGGAATTGAAAATATTTTACCCATGCGTTTATGCACACAGTTTTCTATTCAGACTAGTTCAATGATAGGCCAATAGTTTCTTACTCATATTCATCTGAGTGGGATGATTGTTATGGTCTCCTTCTGGGAATTGTAAAGGGGAGACAACCTCTGGGAAATCATCTTCCACGGGAATTAGAGGGTTGAATTCAACCATGTTTTTCATTTCACCAGTGTTGTGTGCGATGATGCAGTCACTAGCACATGGTTCTTAGCTAATCTGAAACCATGTTACAAGGTTTATGTGGATATTTATTCTGGTTTTTTTTTTTGGTTCTGGTACAATCTGTAAAAATTGTCATTAATTTCTTTCTGAGACAAATCCCCTGTATTCTAGGATCCATGACAGTCTAGGTGGATTTTCCCTTTCTCTGAATGTGAGTATGGCTGTGAATATATGTGAGAAATTGCTACCTCACACCTGTGGAAAAAATGCATTATGTTGTAGGTTGTTCTGTAACTATAGAAATTAGAAAGTCACATGAATTATCATAAATCATCTGAAAAGTAAATTATTGACACTTCAGATTTCTATAATCATGGTAATCCTCCATGATTTAAAATTTATTTTGAGCTTTATTGTCCATTTTCCAGAGTGAGTTGTGAGATGAAATGGGAAAGAAAACCTGTGCAGCTTCATGTGTGTAAAGTGAAGGTCGCTAAGGATGTGCTGTCCTCTTCTCAATGGTGAGAAAAGCAAGTAAGGGCACTGACACTCTCCTTCTAGGACCTAAGTCACAAGAGTCAGTTTCTATGTAAATATACAACGATGGTGGAGATAAACTAGACACACAGATAGTAAAGCACTGGTCCTGGCTGTGAGGTGCCATGAAGTTCAGTGTTCTCATTGGTCATCAGAGGCTTTTATTCCTAGTTTTTGAGAACATCTATAACCCACATTACAGGGATCCTCCACCATCTTCTGACTTCCTTGGGCATCAGGCCTACATGTAGTGAACAAACATACTTGCAGGCCAAACACACACACACACACACACAAAAACACAAAACAAATCTAAAACAATTTTCAGAAAAGAAAATTGTTTGGATACATAAAAATATTCTGCTTCCTTCATTTCTTTAACAGTCATTCTTCCTTTAGTGCAAAATGGGCGTGTTCACTGACGGTCTTTGATAAATGTTCCCAGGAAATGTTGCCAAGAATGTACTCTCTAACAATACTTTTTAAGGGTGGATTTCTATACTTTGTTTTGTGAATGTATGAACTGTTACACAGCACAGAGTAATAGTTGTGGTCATATAAAGAAATGATCACAAAATTATACATGTGAAATGAAGCAACAGACATCTAATGTGGAAAATGCACTGACTTTTCATCGGCAGGAGTCATAGTCACAGGGAGATTCCATTACAATTTCATTTCCCTTTTCTTTCTTTTCTCACCCCATTAGCATATGCTTCTCTTGAAGAAATGATGTAGTTAATATAGAAAAAAATTGTAAGAATTTATGAAAAATGACAACTCAAAAAATCAGGGTTACAACTCTTAGTGATTTGTGTTTGAATTTTTGGCCTTTTCTTGATATTTCCAAATGTTATACTAACATTTCATCCTAACCTGTAATATCAAAGTAAAATAAAATACTTAACGACTATGACTGTAGTCATTTTGGAGACGGTGTAAAGTGATTTTGCCATGAGGAAGAATCTACTAGATTAAAGTTTAATTTGCTTCTTCAAAACATCCATTAAAAATCACCTTTTTTATGGGGCACTTCTCTAAGTCTACTCAGTTCCCATGTGGTCTCTCATTGCTTTATAGACCTAACTAATAAACACCAACATCTTCAAGGTTTCAATTACTTACTAAATGACTCTTTGGAACACAAAGAAAGTGTTGAACTCTGAATTACAATGTTTGGTTCAAATTTTTCTAAGACAATAAAAAAGATCCAAAACATTGAATGAATGGGTAGAGACAACGTTATAAGACCAATTAGGGAAAAAATATAATAGAAACTATCAAGTGTTAGGCTATATTGAGTGAGGATATGAAGTGCTCTGTACCCTGTACTTGTTTTACAACATAGTAGAGAAACTTTATTGCAATTGGATAATTTTAATTGGTATTTTATAATACATAGTCAAGAATATGGAGAATGTATGACATTGTATCTGTTATTCCTTTGGAGACTACAACTCCCAGACTCCTCCTGGACTATGGATACCTGTGCGCAGGTGTGCGCACAGGTATGGGACATCCTCCCAGATACCCTTGTGCCCCCCGTTAAAAAGGCAAGGCCACACGAGGCCTGTCTCTCTCTCTCCCGCTCTCTCTCCCCCTCTCCCTCTCTCTCTCTCTTTCTCTCTCTCTTTCCGTCTGTCCTTGTGTGTCCTGCACACCACCCACCCTTTCGTGTTCCCCTCCCCCATTAAATAGCACCCACGTGGGAGCTCTTGTGTCTGTTTTGTTTGTCTTGCGTTCGTCTCCACACACCCACCCTCGCGCGCGTAAAAATTTTAAGAACAAAATTGGTGCCGTCCGACTCGGGGACTTCCCCGTCCCGGGCCTTCCACCTGAGGCCTGGCCTCCGGGCCTTTGGCGCCTCCCGGAGTGCCGGATCTCCTTCCCGGGACCGAAGTCTGCAACCAGGACCTGCCTACGATCACCTCCATCTCCGACCGACACCAACTAATTCGTGAGTTTACCCCCACCGGCTACTGGCTCTCACTCTCTAACCCGCCTAGGGAACGCCTGGCCAGCTTTCTCTGGCGCGTTCTGAGTTGAGCAGTCTACCCCCCCCTCCCACCCTTGGTTAACCGTACTTCTGCCTGCGAGTCGAGGCTTGGTGTCCTCGACTTTCCGGCCAGGACTTGGTGTTCCTGGTCCTCTCTACTCCTTTTTTTCCTCCTTTCTCTCTCTTTCTTTCACGTGCGGGCCCGTTACGGTACGGGCGCCTCTTCTCGGCTGTACGGTCAGCCCGAAAAGGCTTAATCCTCCCCTCCTAGCCGGGATTTTCCCGCCGTTGCTAGGCCTCGGGAGATTCTGCCTATAGCGCGGCCTTCCCAGTGTTCAGGGACGCCTGGACTGGGAACGCTCCGTTCGCGGCACTTCTCGGTGCCCTTTTGCAGGCGGAATCTACTGGTTAGCCATGGGAAATAAAAGTTCAAAGCCGATTTCACCTACCTCCCCCCTCGGTCAACTCCTGGAATCTCTAAAGCCTCATGCTTTGATTCCCTCCATCAAGCTAAAGACGCTGGCGCGTCTCTGCTCCAAAACCTGGCCCCGTTATAAGCTGGAAGACGGGACCCGCTGGCCCCCAGGGCTCATTTGACCCTGATATTTTACGGGAGCTAGCTAATTTTTGTCACCGGGCTGCAAAATGGAAAGAGATGACGTATATAATGGCCTTCTTCTATATGGCCCTCAAAACTGATCCGTCTGCAACCTCCCAATGTTCTCCCGCTCATATGTTTCTAGCTATGTCTGCTTCACAGGAACCTTCTGCTCCAGCCATGACAATGGATCCGGCGGATGAGCCTCCGCCCCTCCGACCTCGAGGGACCACCCCCTCCCGCCCTGTCCGGTCTTGCGACACCGTAACCACTTCTCTTCCTCCAACAGGTTCCGGATACCGGAAGGGCTCACCTAAACCTTCCGCCTCCCCCCGTGACGCATCTAACCGTTCCACCCCCAGGTCTCTCTCCCGTTCCCCGCCGCATAAACATTTCTCTAGATCCAGGTCTCTTTCTCCGAGACGTTCCCGCTCTCGCTGGGGTTCCGGCTCCAGCCTTTCTGATACACCTCCAGATTCTTTCCGTTCCGGTTCGCGCAAACATCTAACAGTGTCCTTCCGCCACAGAAAGCCGGAAGCGTCTTCGGACTCCTCCTTGTCTTCCCCTCCCCCAACCCCGCCCCCTCGGCCCTCCAGAGCGACTCTAAGCTCCACCCCCATCCGCCATCTTGCCCCAAAGTTCACCCCGCCCCTGACCCGATCGCGGGCCACAGCGGGGGCTGCAGCTAGTCAAACTAAGCCAGCCACAGTTCTGCCCTTGCGGGAAGTGGCTGGTGCTGAGGGGTTAATGAAAGTTCATGTTCCGTTTGCTTTATCAGAACTGTCTCAGGTCTCTAAGTTGCTGGGGTCATACACAGCCGATCCCACCAATTTCACGAGAGAATTTCAATTTTTAACACAATCCTACGACCTCACTTTTCACGATGTCTATACAATATTATTTAATAATTTACTCCCCGAGGAGCGCAGACGAGTCTGGGAACAGGGGAGACAGTACGCCGATGAGGTACACCAAACCCAGACCTCCCACCCTCCGGGGGGCGGAGGCAGTGCCAGACCAGGAGCCCCACTGGGACTACAACTCGCCAGGGGGAATTCTGGCTAGGGACCGGTTTATTACCTGTCTCATGGTGGGACTTCGCAAAGCTGCGCTAAAACCGGTAAACTATTCTAAGCTCGCAGAACTTTATCAGGACACTAAGGAAAATCCTTCTGCATTTCTTGACCGACTAACCAAAGCTATGTTACAGTTCACCAATATGGATCCAGAATCTACTGAGGGCAGACAGTTCCTGATGTCCCATTTTATCAACCAGTCCTACCCAGACATCAGTGCAAAACTTAGGCGTGTGGAGAAGGGCCCCCTAACTCCACCGGCAGAGCTCCTGGAGATGGCTTTCAAGATTTACCATGCCAGGAACGAAAAAGCCAGAAATCGCTGCCACGTAATTGCTGCGCCCGCCCGACCAGCTGAGGCAATGGACTCCACCGCCCGCCCTGTCCGCGCTGCCCCCCCGCCCCCCGCGTGAGCTGCCCGGCCCATGCTTCAAATGCGGTAGGTCAGGTCACTGGGCAAAGAGGTGCCCCAATCCCCACCGCAGCCCACGGGGCCCCTGCCCTAGATGTCAAAGGGAGGGCCACTGGTCCGTGGACTGCCCTCGTGCATTTGATAATGCGGGGGCAGCCGGCCCAGAGGTTCCCCAGGCCGACTTACTGGGCCTGGCCCTGGAAGATTGACGGTACCCGGGCTCCACTGACCCGACTACCACGCCCATCTGCAACCGGGAGCCGCGGGTATGTCTTACCGTTTCGGGTCGTTTGATTTCATTTCTCTTGGATACTGGAGCAACATATTCGGTCCTAAGAGAATTCTGGGGGCCGACTTCTCCCTCAAACTCCCCTATTGTCGGAGTTGGAGGACAGCCTTATCTACCTCACCAAACTCCACCTCTCAATTGTGTATTTAGAGGCATCTTTCTCACTCACTCATTCCTAGTTCTGCCATCCTGCCCAGTCCCACTCTTGGGAAGAGATCTTCTGACCAAGTTGGGAGCCTTCATTTCCTTTGCACCCTCCACTCGATTTGTTCCAGATTCATCGGTGACGCAGCTGCTGCTTCTCTTGGCCCCGCGGTCTTCTGATGCTAACGTGTCTTTTCCCCTTCCAGCCTCCCAAGTGGACCCTCTCGTATGGGACACGCAGAATCCCGCCGTTGCTAGACACCATTCACCTGTGGTCATCCAATTAAAAAACCCCACCAAGTACATCACCCAAGCTCAGTACCCCCTCTCCTCCCAAAGCCTCAGAGGGTTAAAACCTTTAATCTCTGACCTTTTGAGAAAGGGGTTGCTCCGTCCCACCTCTTCCCCCTTTAACACCCCAATATTAGCTGTCAAGAAATCTAACGGAACTTATCGTTTGGTTCAGGACCTCCGGCTCATCAACTCTGCTGTGGTGCCGTTACATCCGGTAGTGCCAAACCCTCTCACCCTTCTGTCTAACATCCCTACAGGAACCTCTCACTTCTCAGTTTTGGACCTGAAAGATGCTTTTTTCTCTATTCCCCTCAGTCCTCAGTCTCAAAACATCTTTGCTTTCACCTGGACTGATCCCGATACTAATTTCTCTACACAGCTGACATGGACCGTCCTCCCTCAGGGATTCCGGGACAGCCCACACCTTTTTGGCCAAGCTCTGGCCTCTGATCTGCTCTCACTGTCTCTCCTTAAATCTAAACTGATACTCTATGTCGATGACATCCTGCTATGACACCCTGCTTTGGAGAACAGCCGGACTGAGACTGCTGCCTTATTATATTTCTTATCCAAAAAGGGCTACAGAGTCTCTCCTTCTAAGGCCCAATTGTCCACTACTCAGGTAACGTATTTGGGATTAACCATAACTCCAACACAAAAGGCTATCACCCTGGACAGAAAAAGATTAATTCAATCTCTTGCAGTTCCCTCCACCAAAGAAGAGGTTTTGTCATTCCTGGTTTCCTGCGTTCATGGATACCTTCCTTCTCATTCCTTGCCCGCCCTCTATATGAAGCAGCTAAGCTTTCCCCACCTCTAACAAGAGAGCCCAGACAGTCTCTGATGTTCTTCTCCGAGAGATTATTCCCCGGTTTGGACTCCCAACCTCTCTTCAGTCAGATAACGGCCCAGAGTTCACTTCACAGATTACCCAAAATTTATCAAAGGCATTTGGGATTTCATGGAATTTCCACATACCATATCACCCTCAGTCTTCAGGTAAGGTAGAACGGACTAACCGTTCTCTAAAGGAAGCTCTCATCAAGATGTCACAGGAACTCCACCTCGATTGGGTAAGACTTCTGCCCCTCGCTCTTCTCAGACTTCGGGCTCTCCCAAAGGGCCCCCTTTTCATTTCACCTTTCGAACTCATGTATGGGCGGCCGGTTTTGACCCCGGCCTCTCACCGGGAACCTCTCCCCTCCCCGACCACTTGCTCACGCCCCTCCTTTTCCACTTACGCACACTTTTGTGGGACTTCGCTGATCACTCTCTACCTCAGCCTTGTACTAATGCATGTTTGCCACCGATTAACATAGGTGACAATGTTCTTCTATCACCCCCAGGTCAGCGCATCCCATCTCTTTCACCCAAGTGGCAGGGTCCTTTCAGAGTAATTCTTCTAACCCCCACAGCTGCCAAGCTCGAAGGAATCCCTCATTGGATCCACCTGTCACATCTTAAACCATTTGTCTCCACAGCTCGAGATAATCCGTCGTATACGGTAACCCAGACAGGGCCTTGCTCCCTTAAGTTCCAAAAGAAGCCAGACTCAACACCCTCTACTCCAGTCTAAGGGAAACAGTGGCACCATCCGCCACTCAATCTTTCTATGTTCATACACCCTTCTTTAAACTCCTAACTAACCATCCAGTTGTCGTTACAGATCATCAAATACTAAGTCAAGGGCTCAGGCGGTAAGCAGATTTTTAACAAAGCTACTTGACAGAACAGGTCAGTCATCGAACTACAGCGGTAACTCTTTTAAGATACTTTCTTTAAGCTCCAGGATGCCAGCCCGCCCCACCCAAGCAGATAAAACACAAACGGATCGTTAACGGAATAAGTATCATTTAATTTTTTCTTATCCTAACCTCAGACCTCTTAAAACTCTTCCCCACACCCCCATCCCCAAATTTTCCCTCAAATCTTCCAGACCTCCTCTCCCCTTCAATTTTTTTCTCTACTAATGCTACTTTTGCCTTCTAGCATCTTAACAATGACCCAGCTACTCAGGAAAAGCCAGACAAAGGTGACTTCTTCAATCAACCATCTCAGGACGCCAGCGGACCGGACAAAACCAACAGAAACCGACCAGCTCGGAATGCCAGCGGACAGGACGTGACCAACAAGACATGTCAAGATCATCGGACACCCCCCGGACCCCTCAACGCCCAAAGCCAGCAGGAAGCAGTTATGAGAGACCGGGCTACGCCCCTATTCCCTACTCCCTAAGCCCCCCAATTTTTTTTTAACAAAACAAAAAGGGTGAAATGTTATTCCTTTGGAGACTACAACTCCCAGACTCCTCCTGGACTATGGATACCTGTGCGCAGGTGTGCGCACAGGTATGGGACATCCTCCCAGATACCCTTGTGCCCCCCGTTAAAAGGCAAGGCCACACGAGGCCTGTCTCTCTCTCTCCGCTCTCTCTCCCCCTCTCCCTCTCTCTCTCTCTTTCTCTCTCTCTTTCCGTCTGTCCTTGTGTGTC